>WBMY01014161.1:407146-433447 GCA_013397315.1 Donacobius atricapilla
ACGCCGCGTAGTGGGAAGCGAGGTGCAGGACATCGCGGGGAACCTGGCAGATCCAGAAGTCCCACCGCCCACGGTGCACTCCCGGTTCCTGCTGCGCCACCGGTGCACGTCACGGGCAAAGGCGGTGGAGGCCTCCTGCCAGCAGGGGGCGCGGCGGCGGGCGCCTCTCTGCTCCGCGCCCGTGCCCCGCGCGGAGTCGCCGGGAGACCGAGCGCTGCCATGGAGGCGCGCGCCGNCGCTGGTCACGAGCCTGGGAGAGTCACCGTGAGCACCAGGGGCCAGGCCCGGGACACTACCGGGAGTTTCGTCCCGCCACCGCCATCCCCGGCCCGGCCCCGGCCCGGCCCCGCCCCAGCCCGTCCGCGGCCCCCCGCAGCCTCCCGGCCGCTCAGCCCCGTTCCCGCTCACCCCCGGTACCGCTCCTCTTCCGCCGCCGCCTCTCCGGGCCCGGGGGCGGCCATGGCGCCAGTGCTCCCGCCCTGCGCTTCGAACGTGGCCCTTCCCGTCCTGCACCGCGCNGGCCGGCCGCTACGGGTGAGTGCGAGCCTGGCGGGGCCCGGCTTGCCTCGGTTGGTGCCGCTGCGGCAGAGCTGGGGGCGGGACGCACCGTGCCCGGGCACGGCTCAGTTCCTCCCCTAGCTGCCACAGCCGTCGTGACTCTCGGGACCCCTGCGTGCCGCCTCCGGTGGGCTTCCCTCACCCTGCGGGCGGGGACCCGCGGGACCGGCGCTCCGCAGTTGCCTTCCCGGCTCCCCGATGCTCCTGCGGCAACCAGAGCCGCTGCCACCCCGGTGCTGGACTTGCCCCGTGGCAGGGAGAGTTCGACACCTCCTTAATTCTCCCCCGGGGTATCCGCGTCCTGCACGGTCTCACCTTCTTTTCCTTTTCCTCCTCCTGCCCCAGAAGCTTAGCGATAAAAATCAAACATTATGTCTCTGTACACACAGCTCCCGTTTGTGCGTGTGTGAGCAGGGCGTTGCTGCCGGGTTTTTACAAGCCTTCCTTCTGTCTGCAGGGTCGTTATTCGCTCCCAGGAGAAAGAAAACTCTGATCCGGATTATATTCCCATCAATAGCCGCTTTAAATGTGTGCAAGGTACTGACTGCTGGGGGGAAGGTTGAGAATTCCCTGCTGTCCATCCACAAACGCCAAATTTAGTGGTTTTGCCTGACCTACCTCCTTAGCCACAGTGGGTTGAATCCTTGCCCTGTGAAACAGCAACTCACATTTTATGGAATCCCTTTGTTTCTCATCCAAGCAGGTTGTCATTCCCTGTCAGCATGCAGTTGTGAGGAATTTGGCTGGCTCCAGTGCGTGGTGGGCTTGGCATCACACAGAGCCAACACATGCAGAACCTAGTTTCAGGGTCTGGAATTTGGTGTCTGCTGATGTCTGTCTCTTAGGCTTCTCTGCTCTGCCAAGAGCTGAGAGCTGTTGCCTTTTTCTGCATGTTTACACCTAAACTTCCATAAGGTCTAGCAAGCTCTCAGCATCCCACCTGTTGAATGAGGAAGGGATTTAGGCCTTGTCTTGGAAGAACTTAAACAGCAGCAAGTGGCCCTGGGGCGAATCCTTGTAAGGAGTAAAAGTCCTTTTTCCTGAATTTTCTCATTGCCTTGTGTGCAGTTCAGTGATGTTCTGCCCCTGGTCTTATTCTGTAGAGAAGCTCTGAAGTTCCTTGTCAAGTTGGTCTTTCCCAAAGTAGCTGCACTGATGGGGAAAACTATCCAAGTGTATGAGAACTGTGTGGTGGGAATCTCCCTGGGACACTTGTTGGGAGGTGACTGTCCAGGTTCTCTCTGCCAGAACCATTAGGAATGTACAGATCTAAATTAGAGTTCTTTGTTCTTGTCAGGGCTCTTTCATGGCTGGTAGCAGGAAGTGTAATTATAAGAGTCTTCAATTGCTGCAGCATCAAGTGTGAGTTCTACTGATCCTGTTTTTCTCTTTTCTAGAGGCAGAAGAAACACTGCTGATTGATATAGCTACAAACAGTAAGTTTCATAAGGGCAGTGGTGTAGCTAAAGGTCCTGTCAGAAAATAGCCACTGGTGCTTGTTTTGCCTTCCAGTCTTCCCCTAGGCTCTGTGTTTGTCCTCTGCTCAAACAAGGATTGTTTTCCCTCTGATGTTGTCATCTGGCTCTGTCAGACACATGTTGTCATGACAGACAAGGTTTGAAATGCAAATCATTGAAATGTTTGCAATTTTTCTTCCTGCTTTTAGAACTCTTCTCTTCGAGACTGAAGTAGGGAGGGTTCAGAAAGCCAGAAGAATGTGCTGAGAATACCCCAAGCAGGTGGGGGGGATGTCAGAAGCTCAGGGAGAGTAACTTAGGTGCAGGTTTCCATCACAAACACCACCTGGAAGCTGGCAGGGACTCTGTGAGCCAGCCTGGGCTGACTCAGTGAGTGTGTTTGAAGCAGGCTGCAAGGTCCGGATCCAGGGTGACGAGGCACCGGAGCGGCTCTTCGAGATCCCTGACGAGGAGTGCTGCCTGGGATTCCTGACAGAAGTGCAGAGCATACAGGAAGGTGAGCAGAGTTGCCCCTGTGTGTATGAAACCCTCTGCCAGCAGTTTCTGACAGGGATGGGGTTTTTTCCAGCACACCTGAAAGCGTCTCTTCCTGAACCTAAGGACTCAGCCATTTGGCATCAGGTGGAGAAGAGCCTCACAAGTCTGTCTTCAGGTACAGTTGGCTTTGCTCCAGGCCCTGTGCATTGCTGAGGTGCCCAGGGTAGGAGCTGGGTTAGGCCCTGCTTCCTTGTCTTTAATTCTTTCCTGAGTGCTGTTTTCACCCTTGGTTTGTGCATGTTAAGCTCCTTCCTGCCTTGACTTGTGGTTAGTGCCCCTTTCTCCCATTTCCAGGGTCACACAGTTGATGTATTCCTACTATCATTTGGATTTTTGCTCTCTGTGGAGTTACATGTTTTTCTTCTTGATCTGAGCTGTTTCAGATTGTTTCCCAGCGTGTTTTTCTTGGATTTTTCATTACAGGAGCTCTGGGGTTTGAGGATGACTTCAACACTCTGAGTCTAGAAGAGAAAAGGAACATGCAAAACCACCAAACGGGATCTCGACGGGAGCCCCCACCTCCTCCTGTCCCTCAGAATAAACAGTAAGTAAACAGGGGATCTGTTTCCTTTTTTACTTTTTTTTCCTAGGCAGCTGAACTAGTCCTAGTGCTGCTCTTGCCTCCTTCCTAGATTTCATCGAGAGAAAGAAGGCATGTCCAGAGACCAGCCCAAGGTGACCAACACAATGCGCAAGATGTTTTTGCCCAGCACACAGTCGGGGCAGAGAGAGGGGCTCATCAAACATGTGCTGGCCAAGAGGGAGAAGGCCTACACCAACCTGCACAACTTCAGGTGAGACCTGTGAGGGAAGGACAGAGCTGTGGGATCTCTCCTGTGAGCTTGGATCTCACCCAGGATTGCACCCTGGAAGCTGCTGATGGGTTGCAGCTCAGATGGCCAATGAGGATGGTACAGCCCAAAAGTCACCAAGTGTCCATGGGCCACCTGCTCCTTTTGTCTTCTTTCTGTGTGTATCAGATCTCCTGAGCCTTGGTAAGGCTGGAGGAGATGGGCAGGAAGAGTGAAGCCAGATGTCCCAACATAGCGTTGTGGTGTTGCCCCTCGTGTCACGGTGTTAAAAGAGCCAGATGTTTGCTGGTGGAAATGTCATACTCCGAGAGGAGTGTCACTGGGAGTGACCAAGCCTGGGAGAATTTTCAAGGAGCGGCTGAGGGAGCAGGGGAGCCTCAGCCTGGAGAAAAGGAAGGCTCAAGGGGACCTTCTGGCTCTCCCCAGCTCCATGACAGGAGGGGGCAGCTGAGGGATTGGGCTCTGCTCCCAGGGAGCAAAGGAGAGTACAAGTGGAAATGGCCTCAAACTGCACCAGGAAAGGTTCAGGTTGGACACCAGGAGGAATTTCTTGATGGAAGGGGTGGTCAGGCATTGGAAGGGACTGCCCAGGGAGATTTGGAGTGCCCATCTCTGGAGGTGTGCAGGGAATGCTTGGACATGGCACTCAGTGCTCTGGGCTAGGTGACAAGGTGGGGATTGGGCACAGGTAGGACTCGATGATCCTGGAGGTCTTTTCCAGCCTCATTGATTCTGTGACTTTCAGTTCTCCCATGGCCATCACTGCTCCACGCAGGGACAGCTCACAGTGCATGCTTCCAGCTGGAACGCTGCTGTGCCGCTGTGGTTTTCATTGTGTTTTCTAACAGCTCAGCTGCCTTGGTCTTGTAGGTTCTTTGTGGGAACATGGAATGTGAATGGACAGTCTCCTGACAGCTTCTTGAATCCATGGCTGATGTGGGACATGGAGCCTCCGGACTTCTACTGCATTGGGTGAGCAGCTGGGGGCATCCAGGAGGGCTGGGTTAGGTTTAGGTTCCTGTCATGCTCTCAGAGGCTGCACTAAGCTTAGCTGTGTCACACAGGGACTGTCTGAGGGCAGAAAGCCATCAGATGAGGCAGAGGATCAGGTTGAACAAAGCTAGCATGACATAATAGATTTTCCTGGAGGCATCCACAGAGCTCGCTCGTCCTCTGCCTAAAGTGGTGTTTCTCAGGGAGAGGGTTGCTGGAGGGTTTGGGGTAGGATCTCAGAGGCACTGCGGAGAAATTCTACTGCTTTATTTAGCAAGTGGCCATAAGGAGCTGTTCCTCCAAGGGCTGTTGCTGGAGGTTTCACATTCCTGTAGGAAGAGGGAGATGTGCAGGAGGGCTGGAGGTGCTAAGCTCTTGAGTTTCTAGGTTCCAGGAGCTGGACCTCAGCACGGAGGCTTTTTTCTACTTGGATTCTACAAAGGAGCAGGAATGGCTGGCTGCTGTGGAGAGGTCCCTGCACCCTAAGGCCAAATACAAGAAAGTGAGTTCTGCTCAGTGGCATGGGGGCTTGTCATGGAGCTGACATGATGGGAGGGGAAAAGGAAAAGGGCTTCCCTTTTCCTTCCTGTTCAAGCAGCAAGACTTAGAGAAACTGAGGGGGCTACTGGGCATGTACCTACCTGGGTATGTGTCAATTGTGTCAAGTTAAATCTGGAGAGTCTGTTTCTGCACCACAGTTGTAGGGAAATACTGTGCTTTGAAGTAGAAATTTATAAAGGTGGGGACTACAATACCTTTATCAAATAGGAGGTAGGTGTCAGGGAAGCAGGAGGTTCAAATTCACTACCTATATTACCTTCTCATCCTGTAGTATAGAAGCCAGATGTGTCTTGAGCTGATAAATTAAATGAATAGCTTTTCCCTGAAGGAATAGCATGATTTATGAAGTGAAATCTTCCAGATGCCACTGCCTTGAGTCAGGATTGCTTCAGCTGTGGCAGCAGGACTTTGTTCTGGCTGGTTTAGAGCAAGACATTGGTTTTATCTTTGCTGTGACAAACCTTTTTGCTTCAGGGACCAGTTCTGAATACGTGAATGAGTTTCCCTTTCCTCCTTAGCCGGTGTGTTTGCTGTCACACCCCATCCTGCTTGCTCTGAGCAAGTGTGACAGGGAATGCAGCAGGGAATAGAGTGTCTTGCTGAACTGAGAGCTATCAAGGGAAGATAGAAGTCTTGGCCCAAACTGCAGAGAGGCTCCTGCTCCCTCCCCTCGCTTTGCTTCACTTGAGTTTTGAGTGAATTTCTCCCACCTTAGTGAAAGGGGGAGCACAGAATATGGCTGCAGGAGGGGGAAGTGGCTGAAGCTGTAGATAAGGCTTGTGGTCACTTGCAAGTTCTGCTCCTGCAGAGCAGACTGGGTGCTGGGCCCTTGCAGCCAAATTCTCTGCTCTCAACTTCTTCCCTCACTCCATAGACTTAATCCCAACACATGTGAATGTTTCTGTGCATAGAGGTGAGCATTCAGACTGTGCTCAAGCAGGTGAGGGCCTTGTCACTGTTTCAGAGTGGTAATACCACTGTTTTGGAGGTGCAGGAAGGTCACAGACTGGGCAGTGTTGGCTTAGCACACGTAAAAGATCAGCAGCAGACCTGAGATCCCCACTGGGAGAGGGCTTATGAGCACAGTGTTCACCTCTGTGGGCCGAGCTCTGTGGGAGCAGATAACTGCTCAGATCCAGAGAGGCCCTTGGCTTTAGCGAACAAGTATTTTCTGAGAGTGAGTCAGTCTGTGTAGCTCAGAGATGCCTTTTGCTACCCCGTGCATCAGGCATGTCTGCCTCAGGGAAATAAGAACATCTCTGTCCATTCCCCTCTGCACTGGAGTCTGCAGTGAGCCAAGGTGAGCTCTGACTCCCACTGCACCTGCAGCCTCGGGACAGCCCCAGCTCTGGGCCTGGCTGGAGCACTCAGGAGCTTCTCTGCTTGTGCTGGTTAGAGCACAGCAAGGGCTGAGGCCTGAGTCACACACCTACTGGGCATTTTTTCGGTTTCTCTTTGCCCACCCTGTTGTAGGGACAGACCAGAGTAGGGAATGCAGTGAGCTCAGCACCGCTAACAGCTCCTGGGGGGTGACAAATGGACCCCAAGAATCTTGCTGTGGACAGGAGACTCTTTAAGTTCTGTTGTTGCAATTAGGGATTGAATAGAGAGCATGAGGAATGGGGAGAGCCAGAGCAGCAGAGCATCAGGCAGAGCAGATCAGATCAGAACTGCATTCCCACTGCTTCTCTCGGAATTCAGTATCCCGTTTATTTTTGCAGGTGCAAATGGTCCGCCTGGTTGGGATGATGTTGCTCATATTTGCTAAGAAGGATCATCTGAGCAATATCAGAGAGATTGTGACAGAGTCTGTGGGCACAGGAGTCATGGGAAAGATGGTGAGTCACTGAGGCCACCTTGTTGCTTCCCTGTATCCATGCAAGAAGTGCAGTCTGGTTTGGTTCACCTGTGCCATCCCAGTCCTCTCCCCGTGCTTCATCTTCCACCTGCTCCAACCCCACTGGCCCCTCCTGTCCCCAGGGCAACAAGGGTGGTGTGGCCATCAGGTTCATGTTCTACAACACCACCTTCTGTGTCGTCAACTCCCACCTGGCTGCCCACGTGGAGGACTTTGAGCGTCGAAACCAGGACTACAAGGACATCTGTGCCCGGATGAGCTTCATGATCCCCGGTGACAGCCTGTCTGAGCTCAACATCATGAAGCACGAGTGAGTTGTACCGTTTGGAAGTGGTGTTGAGTAACCCAAGTCAAGTCAGAGCTGCAGCAACAGATTTCATGCAGATAAGTTTTCTAGCTTGATGAAATAATTTGAAATCCCAAGGGCTGTGGTGTGCTGCAGTTCCTGCAGACAAACTGGTCACCTCCTTGCTGCAGTGCCTTGTGCACCCTGTCCCCAATGTCCCTCTCCTTGCATTTGTGTATAACTTCGTTTTCAGCAGGCCTAAACAGAATACAAATGGTTGGTACTTCTGTAATTAATACTTAAACCATTTAAAAAACCAAAAATGTAGAGTGGATTAGTACAGAAAAGAACTTCAAATATTAGATTATCCTTGATAATCCACCAATGGAAACGTTGAGGTTTGGCTATAAACAGGAAGAGCTTTGGTACTAGCAAGGGGTTTAAATTTTAATCTTTAAATGAAACCTTTATGGAGTAAAGAGTGAGTCCCATGAGCATTTCTTCAGCTGCTGATAACAAGAAGGCTGTGGGCCTGTTCGGAAGCCTGGGGAGGAGCAGGGTGGGAGCAGGTGCTGGTGAGGTGTGGCTGACAGCTGGGATGGGAAACAATGTCCAGAAGGTTGTAGAGTCCGGGAACCTGATTCTGCTGCTGGTAGTTCTGTGTCAGGCGGTCTTGGCTCAGTAGGTGGTGCAGCAGTGGCCTGCTCTGGCTGAAGGAAAGGCAGTGAGAAACCAACAGGTAAAAGCAGGGTGTCACATGAGGGGTAACTCTGCAGATACAAATACCTCACCTGGCTGACAGGCTGGCTCCACTTAATGAACTCCACCGTTGTCCTCTTCTTAACATGAGAAAAGCCTCAATCGTGGCTGGATTTTGTGTGAACACTGGTTTTGCTTCATTAGAGCGTCAGTGCTGTTCTCTGGCCTTTTCAGGCTGGGACAAACACATTATCTCCTACTGAACCAAGTCTTCAATCTTTGGGGAATTCCAAAGGAGATGGACTTAGTCCTGTAGGATCTGCTGTCACTAGAAGTTTCTGCTGTTGGACTCAGTCTTTAATGTCTCCTTTTTGTCTTCCACATGTCTCAGCTTTAATGTTGTTTACAAAGGGTAGCTGTTAATTGCTGATCTGCTCCCAAAATTCATCTCTGTGAGGATGGTGAGGCCCTGGCACAGGCTGCCCAGAGAAGCTGTGGCTGCCCTCTCCCTGGAATTGTTCAAGGCCAGGCTGGACAGGGCTTGGAGCAACCTGGGATAGTGGAAGTTGTCCCTGCCCATGGCAGGGGCCTGGAACAAGATGAGCTTTAAGGTCATTTCCAAACCAGACCATTCCATGATTCTATGTGTATCTTTGTTTGCAGTGTTGTTATCTGGCTGGGAGACCTGAACTACAGGCTGTGTCTTCTGGATGCCGGTGAAGTGAAGAATCTCATCAGCAAGAACGAGCTTCAGAAGCTGTTGATGTATGACCAGGTCAGTGAACTCGCTCACATTCACCCCATCTCTGGGAGGTCATCTTGGTTTAGGATGTACCTCTGCTGGGGAGGAGCTGGCAGATGTGGAGCTGGTGAAGAGGCTGGAGCACAAATCTGATGAGGAGCACTTGGGGGGGGCTCAGCCTGGAGAAAAGAAGGCTCGGGGGGACCTCCTTGCTCTCTACAACTCCCTGAGAGGAGGGTGCAGTCAGGTGGGAATTGGTCTCCTAGGTAACAGCTGGCAGGACAGGAGGAAACAGCCTCAAGTTGTGCCAGGAGACATTCGGGTTGGATATTAAGGAAATTTTTTTTATGGCAAGTGCTATCCAGCCATGGCACAGCCTGCCCAGGGCAATGATGTCCTCATTCCTGGAGGGATTTAACAGACACATAGAGGTGGCACATGGGGACATGGGTTAGTTGTGCCCTTGACAGTGCTGGGGGAACAGTTGGACTCAGTGGTTTTGGAGGGCTTTTCCAACCTACATAATTCCCTGGCACACTGCAATAAGGGTCTGGACACAGACACAGACACTGGACCCTGACAGAGCTCTGGGTCTGCTGGTTGCAACATCCCTCTAAACAAAACCAGATTGTCCATACTGGGGTAACTGCGTGACTCAAGCAGTCACTGTGTATCTGTGTCTCAGTGCAAGAGTTCTCTCTTAAATACAAACTATAAGCTGAACACAGGCATTTGTAACAGCAACATAAGTTGCTGTGATCAGTGTTGTAGAAGAGGTATTGATTTGGAGCCCAAATCTACTCAGCCAGTTTTACCTGAATTCTGTGCTGTCTCCTTACCTGCTGAGCACGTCCCTGCAGCACATAGAAGTTGGTGGCAAGTGCCCTTCAGGTGAAGGGTTGCACCGGGGAAACATGAACAACAGTGGTGCAATATCACCTGTGACACCATTTAACAGTAAATTTGGTTGATTGTCCTCTGTAGCTCATTTTTGCAGTTCTGCGGAGCTTCGTGCAGGAAACAGCTGTAGCTTAGGTCTTGGTGGCGAAAACATCCAGGAGATTTTTCAGAAGAGGAAAGGAGCAAAGAAGGGTGGTGTCAGGTTGTCAGGCAAGTGCAGTTCTGGAGGCTCTTGCTGAAATGATTGGTGGGGAAAAACTAATGATGGCAATCTTAAGCCTGAAAACTGATGAAAGCATTTAGTAATTAATATTTCCCTTAACTCTTGCTCGATGCTGCCTGCGTGGTCTGGTGAGCAGTACCATGCCCATTTGTGCTTGATCTGTTTGGAAAACATTCTACTTGTGCGTTAAAGGTGTGAGGTCTGAGAAGCAGTTTGGGGGTGTCTGTGAATCCCACAGAATGGCCACAGGCCATGGTTGCTCTACCTATAGATCTGCTCTCTGACATTGCTGTGGCAGGGGAGGGTTTCTTGTGTTTGGTTTGGTTTTTTTTCTTTTTACAGTTTTCTTTTTCTGCTTTAGCTGAATATTCAGCGCACTCAGAAGAAAGCATTTGCAGATTTCATGGAGGGAGATATTAAATTCATCCCCACATATAAATATGACTCTAAAACAGATCGCTGGGACTCCAGGTACAGTGGCTGCTACTGGGCGTATTTACCTATTACATAAAGTGCATTTTCTCATGAAACTTGATTTCTTGCTTCCTAGAGCTGTGAATACCTGTCAGTGTTATGTTTGGCATTCTTTTCTTTCCTGCTTTCTGCAATAAGCAGCCCCTATGTATGTTGACCAGGCACATCCCTTAAACCTCTGTTGCTGCTGATCCCACTGGATGAAGGCAGGTGAAGTGTGAGCTCAGGTGACCCTGCACTGGGGGCTTTTTCTATTACCAGGGACAGGCAAACAGTATAAAAAAGGAATTGAAGAGCTAAGGAAACAGGCTCTCTGAGTCACCCTGTCCCCTGACTTGCACACCCGCTCAGTGGCTGCACTGTGATAGCAACTGTGGTGTCTGCTTGGTGCCTCCCATAGACATGGCTGCATCTGCTGCAGGGGCTGCTCCAAAGGGAGAAACTCCCAAGAAGGACTTTCAAATCATGTAGTGATTGAATTTGACTTGCAATGTTTACGAATCAGCACAGTAGTTAATCTGAAGACGGATAACCCAGGCCTCACAACATAATAGTAATCACTGAGTAGACTTTGCGTAGTGGAAACAGTAAGTGATGGGCTGGATTGTGGGCAGAATGGTCTGGCAGCACAGGAAAGTCATGCAGCTTGGGTCACAGCATACTTGGGTTCAGGCTGTGGAAATGGGCTTTACTGAGGGTTGTTTCCTGGGCTGGAAAGGATGGGAATTTTATCTACTGTATTGGGAAAGGGGGAGAGAGCAGAAGAAATAACAATTCAAGCTGAGGTAAGTGATAGGAGTTCATCCCATCACTGCTGTGATGATATTGGGTGGAGGGAAGTGCCTTGTTGGGAAGAGGAACAGCTTGGGTGGCTGGATAGGATTGTTGGATTCCTGTTTTTCTTTGTAGCGGGAAGTGTCGTGTGCCAGCGTGGTGTGATCGGATCCTTTGGAGAGGAGGGAACATCAATCAGCTCCGGTACAGCAGTCACATGGACCTGAAGACCAGTGATCACAAGCCCGTCAGTGCCCTTTTCCTCATCGGGGTAGGTTTGTGTGTATATTGGGGCAGGCTCCCAGCCCTGCCAGGCATTCCAGGCATTACTGTGGGAGGTGGTGATGGAGTCAGGGCACCTCTGCTAAGGCTGTTGCAAGAGCACAGATGACCCCAGCTGAGGCGTGCCTGCTGTGGAGGTGCTGCATGTGGCAGTACTGGAATGTGTGAGTCCTGCTGTTCCCTCCTCCACATGGAGACACAGCAGCAGCCTGGACCTACCTGTTCTGTGTTGGATGTGTCATCTGGTTCACACCTGAATTTCTTCAGTGGAAAGTGGCAGCAAATTTGGGGGTTCTGGTGCAGCAAATAGGGACACTCCATGTCGCTTTTTACTACCTCCTGCTCCTTGGGTGGCTCAGGTCATAGAATGGGTCTGGTTGGAAGGGACCACAGTGGGTTGTTTGGTCCCATCTCCCTGCTCCAGCAGGGCCGTCCCAGAGCACATGGCACAGGATTGTGTCCTGGCAGTTCTGGACTCTCTCCACAGGGGGATTTCACAGCCTCTCTGGGAAATCCATGTCAGTGCACCATCACCCACACAGTGAAGAAGTTCTTCCTCTTGTTCAGGTGAAACTTCTTGGGATCAGTTCCTGCCCATTCCTCTGATCCGTTGCTGGGCCCCACAGAGCAGAACCTGGGCCCTGTTCTGAGCCCTCCCTGCAGACAAGGACAGACAGGGCTGAGAGGCTCTGTTAGCTGTATTTCCTCTTGAGGGTGAACAGCCCCAGCTCCCTCAGCCTTTCCCTGTATTAGTGATGCTCCAGGCCCTTCAGCATCTCTGTAGTTTTTGCTGGCCCCACTCCAGGAGCTCCATATCTCTCCTGTACTGGGGGCCCCAGAGCCGGACACAGCACTTCATGTGTGCCTCACCTGGGCTGAGTAGAATAGGCTGAATCTGTTTAAAGAGAAACCTTTCTCCTTTCCCTCTGGAAAATCATGAGGAATGCTGCAGCATTCTGTTTCACAGAGGCAGCCTCCAATGTTCTCCCAGTTGTGTGACCAGTGGCCAGACAGACCCTGGTAACATCTGTAGGAGTGAAATCTGGGTAAAGTTGCAGACACAGCTTGGGACTGCACATGTGTGAACTCTCTTAGCCTTGCAGCTACAGAAGCAAGTGCTTAGAGAAATAATTCATTTCTGCAGTTTGCTCATGATCAAGAGAGTTCCTGTGAAAGCCAGTCAAAAGCTTTGCTGAGTGTTTTTTGTCCCCCACAGGTGAAGGTTGTGGATGAGCAGAAGTATCGGAAGCAGTTTGAAGACATTGTTCGCATAATGGACAGGATGGAGAATGACTTTCTTCCTTCATTGGAGCTGAGCAGGAGGGAGGTGAGGATGAAACTGGGATCACTGTCACTGCCCAAACACAGCCACCTTCAAAGTGCCAGAACTTCCTTCAAAGACTTTGTTTCAATAAACTGGATTAATAGGAAATGGAACTCTTACCTTATGATCAGGAATTGGGTTAGCGAGGACATGTCTTGGCTCCTTGGCAGGACTTTTGTGAGGAATTATGCATTGGGTGGGCTCCTCTCAGCCATGGGGGCCACGGCAGAGTCTGTGAGGGGCTGGCCATGGCCCATATCCTGGCCACTAATATCACTTGATTTCTCTTTGCTCTGCAGTTTGAGTTTGAGAATGTGAAGTTCCGTCAGCTGCAGAAACAGAAGTTCCAGATTACCAATAATGGGCAGGTCACCTGTCACTTCTCCTTCATCCCAAAGCTCAATGACAGCCACTACTGCAAGCCATGGCTTCGAGCCGAGCCTTGTGTAGGTTACCTGGAGCCAGGTGGGTGTACTGTTCATCCATCCCATCTCCATTCAGTCCTTCCTGTCTTTCCTGTGTCCCACCTTTCTTGCCATCAGTCTTGTCTCTTTGTCTTTTTTGTTGTGGCCTTTGTCCCTGCCCACTGTATGTTTGTCCTTGTCAGCCCTTTGGAGGGTGTCGCTGTGTACTTGAGAGCTCCGGTGTGTTGCAGATGAGAGCACGGAGATCTCCCTGGATGTGTACGTCAGCAAGGATTCAGTCACCCTCCTGAACTCTGGTGAGGATAAAATTGAGGATATTCTTGTCCTGCACCTGGACCGAGGGAAGGACTATTTCCTGACCATCAGTGGGACCTACCTGCCCAGCTGCTTTGGCACCTCGCTCGAGGCCTTGTGCCGGATGAAGCGACCCATCCGAGAAGTTCCAGTCACCAAGCTCATAGACCTGGTGAGTTCTGAAGCAGCTCTTTTAACCTGGAGAAGCCTGATTCCCTTCTGATGGCTCCCAAAAGCAGGAGCAGTGCCTGCAGCTCAGGTTGTCTGTGCTGGCTCTGAGCTGAATGACTTCACAGAGCTTGAGGTGCTCTTTTATTCTTCCTGTCTACCACAGCCAATGGCTTTTGACAAGCCTGTACTTTATCCCTTTTTTCTGAGTAGGCTCTAAATATTGTTTGATGGGATGAAAATGTGATCCCAGCACCTCATGTTGATGTTACTGGTGCTGGTAGGCTCAGCTGGGTGGCAGGATGGTGTCATAAGAGATGTGATTGGGGTCCTCTCATCCAGGGTGTATGGGCTTCTTCTGCTATGATGAGTGCCCCGAGGGCCTTTTTCTTCTGGATGCATTCCCACTGCTCAGGGGAAGGAGCAAGCAGAAGCAGGAGGACCGAAGGAAAGTCTGATGTGGGTGTGGGATGCTGAAGGACACAGCCCAACAGATGAGCAATGTCACAGCCTCTCTGGCCATTTCCTCCCACACCAACCACAGTGAGAGATAACTCATCAGGGAGAGATCTCTCCGTGATGCAGCAAACTGTTCCTCCCCCCAGCTTTTGCCAGTCCCCAGCATCAATATTCCTCCTCCCACAGTTCGTTGTGTACATCAGGGACAGTGCAGTGGTGCCCTAGTCACCTCTTGTCCTTTGGGTACTCTCAGCTGTTCCTGGGGTTGTTCTCTTTTGGGGATGTAGTTCTGATTTCCAGGCTGGTTTCATTCACCTCTCCTTTCTGCCTTACCTGGCCGTGTTCCAGTGAGGTGCAGCAGCTCCCGAGTGNCTGCTGCTTTTCCACCTTCGTAGATTTGCCAGCTTCCGCTCCCATTGCCGTCACATTTTCTTATCCCTGCAGCAGTTGTCCAGTACCTCTCTCTACCTCTTCCAGTTCCCATCTTTTATAATAGGTATCTACTTTTCTCACAAGTCCAATATACAGAGAAGTCAGTTTTATATGAAAATTTTGACTTTCTAACACACATTAAGGCTAGGCAGGATCCAGTGGCAAGGTACAACATTTTCCTCCTCAGGTCAAGCAACTGCTCCAGGCTTCAGGCTCCTCAGATTTCTGAGGATTTGGTTGAAAGTCAGTCTTGTTCTAGAAGTGGGTCTGGAATATTTCACTGGCCTTGGTTGCTTTTCCACCTGCTTCTTCCAGTTCAGCACCAACTTCTTGCTTGATAGAGAGGAATTTGGGCCCAGACTCTTGGCTCTGCCCTCACAGACACACACTGTTAGATTTGTAAGGGTCCATTGAGGCTTCTTCTTCCATCTATAGATTTCCTGTTACTCAGTGAAATATCTAGAAATAAAAGAAGCAAAACAATCAGCCAAGAGCACCTGCTTCTGTGTCTGCAGCAGGGACACAGCTCTCCTTATGGACATGGGGTATATTTTAAGTTTTTTGGTTCTGATTTTACCTGTGAGCTGAGAAATCCTTGGAGCCAGACCAAGCTGAGCACCTACTGCCTGGGTCAGTGGTGCTGGTGCTGCCTGCCCTGCAACCTGGAGCATTTGGGTGCAGTTCCCTGAGTTTTGGTGCTGCTCAGGCTGTGTGAGCTGGCAGTGTCTATGCCTTAAGAACCTTCTGCACTTGAATGTGCTCATCCTTCGCTGCATCCAGCCTTTTCCTCAGCCTGGCTGGACTTTGTCTGTGGTTTTCAGTGGAGAGAGGTCTGGAGATCCAGTCACTGAGGGGCTGGTGCAGGGTAGCACCATGTAGGTGGGAGTTTGTCTGGGAATAGCTCTCCTGGTTCTCCCAGGAGGGAGACATTGACACAGCTGCTGTCACTTGAGCACCTTTCCTTTGGGATTTCAGTATTAGTGTCTCATCCTGTTTTTTCTTGGGTTCATACCTGGGGTTTTAAGAAGCCTCTTGAAGAAACCCTGTCAGGAACAAGTGAGTCTTGTGGAGCAGATCGTGCTGAAGGCTCAGCCTTAGGGAGAAATTGTTCCCTGTAAGGGTGGGGAGGCTCTGGCGCAGTTTTCCCAGAGCTGCCCCATCCCTGGAAGTGCCCAAGACCAGGTTGAAAGGGGCTTGGAGCAACCTGGGATGGTGGAAGGATGTCCCTGCCCATGGCAGGGGGCTGGAATGAGATGAGCTTTAAGGTCCCTCCCAACCCAAAGCACTTAGTGATTCTGTGGAGAGGTGGGCAGCCAGGCTCAGGTTGGGGGGTGAGGTGGAGATGACTCACCCGTAAATAAAACGTGCAGGTGGCTGTCTGACCTCTCAAACCTGTGACTGTGTCCCTCCCCCTCTGCCTCAGGAGAGAAACCTATGCCAGCTCCTGTTTGGAGCAAGCTGTTCCCGGGAAGAGGCCAGTCTGTTGTGGCTCTCTTAGAACTCCGGGAGCTTCCAGAGGAAGCAGGCACTGCAGAGGCCACAGGGGACCTTGAGATGCTACTCCCTCCTGGTGTCCCTGTGCCATGGGAGCTGCAGCTGCTCGCAGCTCAGCTTGGGAATGCACTGGGGCTGTTCCCACCTGAACGGCTGATCTGCCAAGACTCAGCATGGACAACCTGCTTCTGTTCCCTCCTGCAGACCCCATGAGCAGTGTCCAGCCAGCCCTGGCTGTACAAGGATGGCTGTTTGGGGATGCCGAGGGCTTGGCTGTGCTGCTGGAGGGCTTGGTACGCTCCTCTCTGTGCTGTGCTAATGCTCTTAGGCTGCAGCAGCAGCAGCCGTGTTTGAGCACAAACCCTCATTTCCCTGGCCGTACCGAAAGCTGCTTAGGGGCCGGCCCTATGAGCTCCACAGCTGCCATACACTCAGAAACACAGATTTAGCCCAGGGAACATTTTATCTCTGACCTGGTCACGGGGTGGGGGGTGGAGGAGAGAGTTGGCTGAAATAACATAGAGACAGTGATTCTGACCAGGGAACTTCTTCCTGGTGGGCACGTCTCACCTGCCCATGGCCCCACTGTCGGCCAGTGAGCAGTGCTGTCCTAGCCCCTTGGAGGGGTTTCCAGAAATCCTGACAAGGCTGTGTATCATGTGAGTGGGATTGTTGCTAATTGGCAGGCAAATCTCTCACAGGTTTAACTTTGGCCATGTCAGCAAAATGTGTGAAGGACCTGGTGTTCAGTGTGTTCTTGTAATGCAAATTAGGTTTCTACTTAATCACGAGTTAATCCAAGAGTGCTTTCTCTGTCTTAACCACACTTTTTCCTCTCCTCTCTTTCCTGCTGCTCTCAGGAAGAAGACAGCTTCTTAGAAAAGGTAACACAAGCAATTGCTGTGTGGCAGTCTGCTTCTCAGTGGTGTGTTTGTAAAGAATGAGAGCTTTTCTCCGTTTCCTGTGGCAGAGGGAAGGGGAGGGGAGCCCAGAGGGGACATGGCTGCCAGCGCAAAGCTTCTTAGCACAGCTGTAGGCTGGATGAGAGCACGGAGAAGCACACAGTGACCCCGGAGCCAAGCCCAACTGAGATGTTAAAGCTCACCAGATTTGCTTTGGGGGAAAAATATTCCTCTCCTGATCCTGACAGCAATGCTGGATATTCCCAAAAAAAGATTGGCAGCCTTTGACATACCTCTGACTATAAGGAGGAGTTCACCAAAGAATCCTCTCAGACCTGTGGGAAGAGGGCTGGAGTAGGAAACTCAGGTTCCTTCCTTCCATCTGGTTGTGTCCCTGTGGAGGCCAAGGGAGAGCCTTGTGCAGGAGGTCGATGTTTCTGTGCCTCCTCAAGTGATGGAGCTGGGGCTGCTGGCTCTGATGGCCACAATGCCCGAGCCCAAGTGGGATCTCTGCTTCCCTTGGCACCTGTGCTTAGTGTTGGAGCCAAGGGAGGAGAGCATCCTTGGGAGAGCACGTGGGAGATGCTGGGGATGTTCATACTCTCCCTGCACTGACTGACATTTGTAACTTGTTTGGGCTGGTTCTACACTGGCTCTAAGTGAGTTGCTCCTCTCTGGGCTGTCAGCACAGTGGCAGAGTAAAGCAGGAGATGGAAGGAGTACTCCCTCTCCAAGAGGGGATCGAGTTCGGGTGTTTAACCACATGAAGCTCACAGACTCCCTCCTGGCAGAGAACGGAGGAATTTTGGTGCTTCCATGTTCCCGTGGGAAGGACGTGGCCGTGCCTCCCTTCCTCACACGCGGCAGGAGAGGGCGCTCGGGGCCTGGCCAACGCGCACCCGCCTCCTCCGCCTGCTGCTGCTCCTCCTTCTCTTCCTTCTTCTCTGCCCCGAGGCACCTCGAACCTTCTCTTCCCTCAGTGCCTGGGATCTCCTGCATGGGGGTCTCCACAGCTCTCCCAGTTATGGGCTGCTCCAGCGCCTGGCTCCACTGATGCCCTGGTACAGGGGGCTTCTGTGGAAGAGCTTCATCCCAGGAAGAGTGTCCACAGCCCTGGGAGAGGGTCTGCAGCTCTCTCCCTTTCCTTCTCAGAAGAATTGGGTGATGCTCTTGTATGACACACTGCTTCCCGACCTTCCCAGTGCACGTAGCTGAGTGAGGCAGCCATGCAGCCGTGGCTCCTCATCTACTGGTGGGGTCAGACCGGGTGATGTGCAGGGCAGAGCTAATCTGTGTGGCAAGTGGGGCTACTGCCCGTGCCACCAGGGCTTGTGTCAACTTGGGGTGTCTCTGGGCATAGCAGGGAAGCTGCCCCTGGCTGCTGTCAGTGGCTCTGTGTGCTGCAGGGACAGCCATGGCAGTTGTTGCCTCAGCTGGAGTGAGGTGCTTTCTGTGTGGCTTGTGGACTCCTCTGCTGGTGGCGGGGTTGTGTTCCTGCTTGTGCTGGTTCCTGGGTGCTTTGGGCATGGCTTCCTCCTTGGAGGTCACAGGAATGTGAGTGATCGTGAAGTGAGAGTAAAATCAAGCCAAGAGCATGGATCCTGTTAAAGCTTGGTGTGATGGAGACATCTGAGCCATGGAGCTCATCAGCTGCTCCACAGGAGTAAGCAGGAACTGTGACAGTGGTGGTGTGTACTCAGTGAGAGCTCTCCTTGGAAAAATCGGGGAAGAAACTTCAAGAATGAGGACAGTTCCAGAGCCATGAGAGCAGCTGTGGCTGGAGCACCCTGGAGTCAGGGAAGGTGTGGGATCACTGGGCCCAGGGCTGGGCTCCCCAGCGTGGCAGCTCCTGCAGCACAAGGACTTGCTGAGTCCCAGCCTCTGTTGGCTGTGGGGTGGGAGCTGGGATGGTGCCAGGGCACCGTGGGCAGCCAGAGCCCCCTCCCGGAGGGCTGAGGGGGCTGGGGCTGTTGGCAAGACTGGGCACGTTGTTCGTGGGGCAGCAGGAAGGAGAGGAGCCAGGACCTGTGGAACAATGGCTGGTACTGTGAAAGTTAGCCAGGCGTAGACCACCCCAGGGTCCTGCTGCTTCCCCTCCCTCAGCTTTCCCTACCAGGGACTAAGGGCCTGAGACAGAAGAGACTGAGGTTTCCCTGAGCCCTTGTGTGCTTTCTCCCCAGGAGAAATCCATCCTGCAGATGGGCTCCCTGGAGAGCGAGGAGGCAAATGAGGTGCCGCTGCAGGTGCCAAAGGAGATCTGGCTCTTAGTGGACCACCTATTCAAGCATGCCCTCCACCAGGTGAGAGGGAGGGCAAGGGGGAGGGCGAGGGAGAGGGCCTCTGCCACGCTGGAGCTCTCCTAGTGACCTGGTTCCTCACAAGCACCTGGAGATCAGCTCCAGTTTGGTGTTTACAGGGCAAGGCTTTTCCCTATGCTCGAGGCACTGGCTAGGTGTCCTGGGGTTCACCATTCACTGGGAGTCACCATGTGCCTCAGCCTTTGTAGGGAAGGTGACTTACTCCATCCCTGTGCTGGTTTTGACAGGAGGACCTGTTCCAGACTCCAGGCATGCAGGAAGAGTTGGAGCAGATCATTGACTGCCTGGACACCAGCATTCCTGAGACAATCCGTATCCTTCCATGATGGATCTCAGCTCTACTGGGAGAGTTCGTTTTTGGGAGAGCTTGTCTGTGACCTTTACCTGGCAGGGTTCCTGGCAGGGATGGGCTCCCCTTGGTCCCCTCCACAACCTCTCTGAAAGTTGAATCCGTGATGGCCAAAGCAGCCAGGAGCTCTGGAAGCTTCTGCAGGGCTGTGCCAAGCACCGGAGCTGGCATACTGAGGAGCATGGTGTGGAGAAGAGGCTAATGGAGCAGGGGGCTCCTCTGCAACCAGGGCGTGGGAAATGCAGTGCAGGGTGCATGGATCAGTGTTTTTCATGGATGGGGGACAGTGGAGGAGGAGAGCTTAGACAGGCAGGGAACTTGCGTGACCTCCAGCAAGATGAGCATCTGGGGGGATGGAGATCTCTGCTCAACAATGACCCTTGATTCCCAGCGGTCCAGCGGGCAGTAATCACTCAGTGGCTGAAGCTCTCCTCATCTTCCTGGAGGCTCTGCCAGAGCCTGTGATCTGCTACGAGCTGTACCAGCGATGCCTGGAGGGGTCCCACAGCAGCCGGCTGTGCCGACAGGTGCGGGGCTGTGCTGACGTGTGGAGCTGCTGCCGGTTCAGGGCAGCTCCTGCTGCCGTGGGCTGTGCCGTGGCCCTGGGCTTGCCTGCTCTCTACATAGGGGCTGGCACTGGCTCTAGGAGAGTGGGCAGCTCTTCCAGAGAGACCCCAAGTCAGCCCTGTCTCACCCTCAGCACATGGGGAACAGGGAGGGGCTGAGCCACCACTGGTCCTGAGTGCTTGAGCACCTGCTCAGAACTGCAATTCCTGTTCTTCCATGGAGGGCTGTCCATGGCTCTCAATAGCTGGTGGGGCAGCAGGCCAGGCCAAGCATGTTCCTGAGCAGAGGGGGAAGTTTTGGGGCAGTGAGAGCTGGGATACGACTGGAAAACAAGCAAGAAGCAGCCCCAGGGCAGTGGGGGCTTTTTCCTGGTGACACAACTTTCCTTGGAGCAGTGTCACCAGGGGCCACAGCCCACAGGTGCCATCAGCACTGGGCTGCAGCTGTGGGTAAGTTGCTGTGGAGCCCAGAATGCCACACATGTCAGGCTGCAGCAGCGGGAGCTGGGAGAGCTTCCTGACACCATTTCCTTGCAGGTGATCCTTCAGCTGCCGAGCTGCCACCGCAATGTGTTTCGGTACCTGATGTCCTTCCTGCGGGAACTGCTCCGGTACTCAGAGGACAACAACATCAGTGCCGCCATGATCGGTGAGTTGTTCCTCTGCAGCCCTCGCTCCATCCCAGCCTCTTTCTGCACTTCCCAAGGGCTTCGTTCCTCACCGGTGACCGATTTTACCTGCCTCCACAGCCGCCCTGTTCTCCAGCCTCCTCCTGCGCCCACCGCCCAACCTGATGGCCAGGCAGACCCAGCAGGACCGCCAGCGTGCCATCAACTTCCTCTACAGCTTCCTGCTCACTGGGGACGAAGAATGACTTGTGCCATGTGCCAAAGCCGGGCCCACGCTCCAGCCGGTCCACTCACAGCTCCGAGGGGTAAAGGCTTGAAGCTCTCCAAGTGCCGTGTTTACAGTCAGAAGGGATGCATTCCCCCTCTTTGCCACGCCATACCCCACACTGCAGAGGACCTGCACACTCATTGCACTACCATCCACCTCTGGAGCCTCCAGCTTCCCCACAGGAGCCGGGTGGATCTGTTGATACCCAAGGACTGTGCCAACACCCATCATCCTGTGGCAGTATCACCATTTCCCCGGGTCATGTTTCTCCCTGTGTCACCCTAATCTCCCAAGAGCTGCTGTGGAGAAGGGTGGGAGTGACTGGTGCTCTCGGAGGCCGTGGCACACTGCATCCCTCCAGTGCCAGGTATGTGTGCTGGTGCATACACCACTCTAGGCTGCTGTGGAACATGTGCCGCCCTCTGCCACACAGCCCTGCCAGCCCTCATGCCATCACTGTGCTATGGACCGTGCTGACCCAGGAAGGTCATTTGGACATTCGGCCTCTCCCCTTTGGCAGGGCCTTTCCCCTCTCCCCTCCCTCCCAGGACACAGGGCCTTGGCACACAGGTCTGTCCCTGCACCCCCCATTCTGCCCTCACTTTCCTCTCCCTTCCCTACCCCAGCTTCCTCGGAGGACACAGGATGGTGGGTGGCTCACAGTGACCAGGGTCAGAGCCATGAGCTACCCTCTGCTCTGCCTATGCTGTCCTGTGCGTCGTGAGCAGGATGGGACCACTGTCCCTCTAGCCCAGCTTACAGTGTGGAGGTAGGACGGGCTGGGTGACCATGTGCCACTAGATGGAGTCCATTCTCTCCTTCCTGGGGTGCTAGCAGAGGGTGCAGGTTTGCGGAAGTAAAAGGAGACAAATGCTCCATGGGGGCCAGAGGAGCAGCTGGGTTGCTGTGCAAGGGTACTGCAGTGCAAGGTTGACACACAGCTGGTTGAGGGGACAGCCCTGGGGCTGGTGACTGAGGGTACAGGAGTGGCCTGTCCCACTGAAACACTAAGAGGCCTGTGGGGCCACATGGCCTCAGGTGAGGGAGGCCAAAGCCAAGGGGAGGGGGTTGTGGTCACAGAGCCCCTGCCAATGCCTGGCCTTAGCCCAGGGTGTTGTGTGGCCCTGCGGTCCCCATGCACTGGCTGAGCTGCCGTGGGCTCCCCTCCCTTAAGCCTTTTTCTTTTCCTTAAAATTTTTAAATTTCATAATTTATTGGGAAACCATTACAAATAAACCTCCATTGTGCAAGGCCTGGGGGCTGCATGGAGTGCGCCTGCCCTCCCTGATGCAGCTCTGCACTGTTACGGAGTCCTGCCTGGAGCTCGAGGGTTGCTCTGGGTGCAGCTGAGGGCTGGGCTCTCCCCCAGCCACTCAGCAGCGTGCTGGGCACAGCTGGGGCCAGTGGCAGGGGGTCCCATGTCGCTGGTTCCTGCTGGTTGAGTTCCTGGGGGCATCCCTGATGTGCTGAGACTGCAGTCCAGTGCCCATCCCGCAGTGGGTGGTGGCACGTGCCACACCAGCGTGGCGATGGCACTGGGTCGGGCCAGGTGCAGCAGGGTGCTGGTGCCTGCGTGTGGCACTCGACTTTGGCAGCCCTTAGCCTGTGATGCCCAAGGCCCTGCTGGGCCAGCAAGGGGAGCAGTGGTGGAGAAAGCCTGTGCGTCCTGCCGCAGGAAATGGCGGCCAGTGTCATCTCCATCTGCTTCCTGCTGGTTCCTTGGGAGCAGGTCTGTGCCTGGGCAGCTGCTCCCGTGCTGTCACGGAGGTGACCAGCGCAAGTTGCTGGCATTGTTCCCGCAGCCACCACATTCCTGCCTCTGCTAGCGGAAATGCCAGAGCGAGAGCAAAGGCCTGATGCTCCCTGGGGATGGGACAAAGCCTTGGGCCTGCCCATCCTCCTCCTCAGGAGGGTACAGGTATCCTTGTGGGGGACCCTGGAGGCTGTCAGGGTGCAGCTCTGGGGCTCTCACTTATGCATCAGCCCACCATGAACATGGGCACTGAGGGATGCTGGTGATGCTCAGATAGTGGGGCTGGAGGAACTGGTGGTGTCCCACAGCCACACTGAACATCCCTTGCCAGAACCTAGGTAGGCAGTGAGCTCTCCGTGTTCCCCCTGGTGACAACCAGAGGTCCCCAAAGACCACAGGGCTCCTGCAACTGCTCAGCCCTCTACGAGTGCCCCCAACATCCCTCTTTCCCTGCTCAGTGAGCTGGCACCTGGCAGACGTCATCCTTGCCCTGCCAGGACAGACCCTGCTTGCACAGCCAGGGACAGGACTGCGCTGTGCGCCTCTGCCCAGGTCCCCAGCACTGCCCACTCTGCCCCAGCTCCTGTTGCAGTAGAGGAGCTCTGGCACTGCCATGGCACATGAGGCACAGGGAGCACGGCCAAGCTCAGCAGCTCCCACCTGCCTGCGGGCAGCTGGCCAGGCCAGGAAGAGCCAGAGATTCCTTAGGTCTCCCGGCCCAGAAGCCTTTTCCTCCTTCCAGGCTGGCCACAGCCCAACCAGGAGGTCCTCCCTGGCCTTCTCCTTCCAGGCTAGTGCAGGAGGGCTGGGGTTAGGGCTCAGCTGTGCAGCCCCTGGCCACAGCCCAAGCACTTGGAGCTGTGCGATGCCTGGGGGATGTGGGACATTGCTGCCTTGCTGGCACGGCCACGGCAGTCGCTCCAGGGGTCTGCTGGGCTCCCTGCTGCCAGTCCTGCCCATGCCGAATCTCTTGTGCCACGTGCCCGCTGCTGCAGCTGGGGAGGCAGACCACGGGCATTGAAAGGTGGTTTGAAGTGCAGGGGTAGAGCCCTCCCAGTTCAAACCAGTAGCAGCAGTACTATAGGCTGGCAATGGAGGAAGGATAAACCTCCCCCAGCATCCCAGAGCTGGAACTGGGGGCAGCTGCAGGGGGCTGTGGCTGGGGCACCATGTCCTACCCTACTCCAGCTCTGGGAGGCTGCTGGGTCTGGAAAACTGGGCTTGAGGGCTAGGACAGGACTGGGCAGTGAGCCCGTCCGCCGAGACCAGCTGTGGTTCCTGGGGTGGCCGTGAAGCCGGGTGGGGGTGGCAGGGTCTCTCAGGGCAGCTGGCAGTGGGGACGTGGGGCAGCAGTGGCTCGCAGTGTCCCCCGGGTGGCAGGGTTCGCAGGCCGTGCGCCGGGCGCGGTGGCGGCGTGGCCGGAGCGCTGGCGCGGGGCCGGGCAGCGCATCCCTCCCGGTCCCGGCGGATGAGCTAATGGAGGCCATCTGGGTCCCGGCGCTTCCCCAGCCCCGCTCCCCGCCCGCAGCTGCAGCCCTTCCGCTCCTCCACAGCCCCTTAACCCCCTCCCCGCCGGCCCTGCCGACCCCTGCCCGCAGCCCCGCGCCCTCGTGGGCACCTCCGTGCAAACAAGTGAGGGTTTGGGGGCCCCGCATGGGCACCCCCTCTCTCGGCATCCCAGCCACGGCTGGGGATATCCTGTCCCCTGGGGTCCCATCTCTTTGCAAGGCTCAGCCCCTCCTCCCACCTTCAGGGACCCTCAGTCTGCTGAGCCTTGACCCCCCTGCCCCCCACATGGGTCCTGCTCACACCCAGCCCCTTGGGGTGGGGACACCAAGATGGGGCATGCAAGGATGGGGACACGTAGGGGAGGAATGCCAGGGATACGAGGGACAGGGACATGAGAAACAGAGACGCCAGGGATAGCAGTGACTGAACACAGAGGACAGGGATATCCAGGAGGACGAGCATCCTTGTGCCCATCCAGCATCCCCTCCTCCATCTCCCAGCCTCTGACCTGTGTTTTCCCACCCTCCTTGCCATTTCCACAGGCTCAGCACATGGCTCCACTCCTTGCTGAGCACCTTCTCATGCCAGCAATGGGCTGGAGAATGGGCTGTCATGGTCCCAGCCATGACCCCCAGTGCCTATAGAGAGCCCCAGGAGGGAGCAGAGGGACCTGAGATCCCTCCCCATCAGCAGGAGAGCAATCCCGACCTGCCCTTCCAGAAATCAGCATTTACTGAGTTAAAAATCATAACTCTTTATTATAAAGATGTATTTACATTGAATAAATCTTTAAAGACACAGAAGACAATCAGTAGGGCCCAGCTCAGAGCCAGGGCCCCTCCTTTGGTGTATGGCAGACCTTGACAGAGACGCCAGAGCCCCCCCATTCCTGCTGTCCCATGGCATGAAGCAGGGGCCCAGGGCCCCACGGTGGTATCCTGGGTGGGCACCCCACACCACCACGATGTGGGTCTGCCAGTGGGAAGGGATGGCAGCTCACCCAGGGTGTGGGATGAGCACCATGGGAATAAATAGACCCAGGACAAGCTGTGTGCGCCCCCCTGGCATGGGGGTGGCAGACAGGGCTGGGGTAGGACCCAGAGGAAGCTCACAGACCCCTGAGGAGAAGCTGCTCTGCCTGACAAAGTGCTTTGCACAAAGCCCGTGGTCCCAGCAGGCCGATGCTTGAGCCAGCCCTGTGCCCAGCGGGATGGGCCCCTGTGCAGGCAAGCCCCATCCAGCCGGCCCTGTGAGGCAGTGAGGAGGGGCAGAATGCACCCTCAGTGCCAGGCACGGCACCAGGGCCACCAGGGGCAGCCACCGGGAGAAGAAGGGGCCAGCCAAGGGCTTACAGGGGGGACCCCAGGCTCAGGGCTGGAGGATGAGCAGAGCAGGCGAGAACACGCAAGCGATGGAAGCCGTGTCCACGGAAGGCTGGTGGCAGCCCTGCAATGAGAGCAAGACCAAGTACTTAGGAGTTCCCTCATGGCACCATCACACATTTCCCTGCATCCAACACACCCCACTGCATCTCACCTGGCTCAGAAAGGCATGGGGCCCTTGTGGGAGAGCCGGGGCCGGGGCCGCCGGTACCTCCGCCAGCCCCCTGGCCGCTGGCCGGTCCCACGCCGTGCACCCCGCGGCCGCACCAGCCTTCGGGTGAGGCCATCCTGGGCATCCTTTCCATCCAACGCCTTCCCCAGTGGCCCTGAGGAGATCAGGAACAGCGTTAGCGGTGTGTCCCCCCACACAGGACAGAGACAAGAGTACCATGGGGCTGCCTGGCCCTGGGTCGGCTGGTTTCCTGGATTGTCCCCAGCAAGGGCCATCACTGCCAAGGGCTTCCTGTACCAGTGCAGCCCGGCCACCTGTGCCCAGCATGGCCATCTCGTACTGCCACCAGCCTCTCCACAAGGCATGGGGCTGCACAGCCTCCGCCTTCGGCCCCAGCCCTCCTCACTGTCACCCCCTTCTCTGTGCCACCGAGACCCTCAGCCCTTCAGCCTGCGCTGGTCCCCGCATCCCCGTCGTGCCTGGTGCTGGCGCTCCTAGCAGTGGTCCCGTTTCCCCGGGGCCCTGGAGCCCCTGGCCGGGATGCTCTGCTCTCTGAGCGCTGGTCCTGCTCCCCTGAGTCCCTAGCGGGGATGCTTAAGTCCTAGCTCCGGTCCCAGCAGCCCCGCGGGGCCGGTTGGCAGCCAGGGCCGGGGCCGTGCCCCGCGTGGGTCCGGTTGCGG
>WBMY01014161.1:433514-461338 GCA_013397315.1 Donacobius atricapilla
GCGGGTTTCCCCCGAACCGGGTTTGCTGTCTGATCCCCTCCCGCCGCATCCTCCAGGGGATTCCCCACCCACGCTGCCCTCATCGCGCCTCCAGTGGTCTGAGACCACCCTGGTTTGTCCGGGGACCCCCACCCAGCCCGAATGTGGGTCGCGCTCCCAGCCTAGCCCTGGCCTCTGTGCTCAGCCTGGTCCAGGGCCCCCTACCCCGGACGGTTCTGGGACCCCCACAGCCAGAATGGCCTCCAGCCCCTAACACTGCTGCCAGCTTGGCCTGGGACCCCTGCACAGCCTGGATCCAGCATGTCCCCTTCCACCCTGGTCCTGGGACCCCCCTCACAGCCTGATCCTCAGATTCTGGGACCCTCCACTTCACCGGGCTCACAACCGCTCCCAGTGTCCCCCTTTCCCCAGCACCCAAGGGGGCAGGGGGCTGTCCTGAACCCCTCCCACTGCACACAGTCCCCTCTGGCGAGGCAGTGTCTGCAGAGGGGTCGGTGTGTGGTGAACTGCCCACAGCCCCGTTCCAGAGGGGAGGAGGGAGAGAAATCAGGAATTACTTTGAGCCCAGGAAGAAGGGAGAGGGGGGAAAAAAAGGTTAAGGTTTGGGGTTTTTTTTTTTTAACATTACTGTGCTCTCACTTGATTATCGATAAATATATAAAAGGGGAAATTTAGATCAGATATTAGGGAGAAATTCTTGGGTGTGAGGAGATGAGGCCCTGGCACAGGTTGCCCAGAGCAGCTGTGGCTGCCCCTGGATCCCTGGAAGTATCCAACGCCAGGCTGGACACGGTTTGGAGCAACCTGGGACAGTGGAAGGTGTCACTGCCCATGGCAGGAGCTTGGAACAAGATGGGCTTTAAGGTCCCGAACAACCAAAATCATTCCATTATTCCATGATTTTATGAAATTCAATTAATTTCCACAAATTGAGTCTGTTTTACCCATGCCAGCTGACATCCTGGTCCTTACCTCAATCTTTTCCTTGTATTTTCCCTCCCTGCTCAGCTGAGGACGGAGGGATGCAGCAGCTTTGGGGGCACCTGGCCAGGGTAAGCCCCGCACAAAGGTGGGTGACATCAACCCTCAAAAAAGGTGGATGACAAGTACAACTGCACCCTGAGAGAGCCCCTGCCAGTGGGGTGGGGGGTGGTGGCCCCAACAGGATATGGGAGCAAAGAGGGGCATATGGGGGGCTGCAGNGGAGGGCTTTTGGAGGGGGTGGTGACTGTATTGGGTTGTGAAGGGGGGGCTCTGGGAGGGGCTACAGGAGGGTGGGGGGATGTGACGAGGGGCTGTACCCAGTGTGTGGGTACCATGTCACAGCCCCACACATGTCTGTGGTACCACGGGAGGGGCATATCCCCTGAACCTGCTCCAGCCCTGTTGGCTGTGGCCCCTCGCCCCAGCCAGGTTCTCCTGCAGCCCCCACTTCTGGCTCAATGTGGGCTCAGCACTCCTGGCCAGTGCTGTGCACCCCCAAAGTGGGGGTGCTTCTTTAGGGGGACCAGGAGCTTCAGCCTCATACCCGCAGCCTGGCTGCCGAGCTCTGTGGTGCAGGGACGACGTCCCAACCCACCCCTGGGCAGGCATCACTGGGCACACCCTGCCTGCCAGGGCGCGCTCGGGGATCCTGGCAGCGTCCCGGTGCCACCACCGCCTTCCGCATTCCTGCACCCGCACACCCTCCCCGCGTCCTGTTTGCCGGGCACGTCACCCCGGCCTGAGTCACCCCGCGGCCTCTGCAGGTGACGGAAGGCCAACAATAGCCCACAAAGGGAGGATGTCCCCCCAAAGCCTTCCTCCGGCTCGTCTTCGAGGAAACCTCCCGCGGGAGGGCCGGGCCCCACCGGACGCACGGCGGCCAAGGAGTTTCGTCCTGTTGACGCTGGCTCGGAATGACACGCGGCCCTGGGGGTCCCCAGGGATGGCCCGTGCCACCCCCGTGCTAGACGAGGAGGATGCCATTGAGGGTGATGGCACCGCGGATGGCACGGGGTATGATGGCACTGCAGGGTGGAGCTCAAAGGGTAGGAAAAAAGGGGGTGTGGACCCCCTGGGAGTGGGATGCAGCCGTGGGGAGAGGGGCGCAGGCCCCTCCCCCGGCACCAACCAGTCAGGGAGGACGAAGCACCATTAACACTTGTCACTAATGAACAGGATGGCAGCAAAACGCTGCCTGATTGTCCCCACAGCACGGCATCGCTTCCTTGGGAAACTGCTGTAACAATCAGAGCAGCTTTGGTGTCCCTCTCCCACCTGTCCCTGTCGTGCCCCTGATGGGGACCCCCTCCTGCCCCTTCCTGGGTTCCTGTCACAGAGGGGGGGACCAGCGGGTGATGCCAGATACAGATAGCTTGAGAGCACTCGTGCCACGCGTGTTCTAGGGCTCAGCCGGAGGGAGCAGATGGCGAGGGGACCACCCGGCTCTGCTGCTGCCGGAGCTGCAGGGTGGTTAGAGACAGGACACGGGCCAGTGGGACAGGGGTCTCTGCGGCTCCACGGCGCATTCCTGGTGCCACCTCGTGGTGAGCAGGGACCCAGTGCCACAGTTGGACAGTCGGAGCAGTGTCATGGTGGGTGGAAAGGTGACACTGCTGGACAGGCAGGCATGGACACACCGGACAGTCCCTGAGGGGACACAGCTGGACAGTCGGAACAGTGACACAGCTGGACAGTTCAGTGACATAGCTGGACAGTCAGCGTGGCGACACAGCCAGACAGTCACTGCAAGGGTAGGGTAGGAAAGCACCTGTCTGCCCAACAGGCCATGAAGTGCCACTGGAAAGAGGCAGCAGCTCAGAGGGTTCGTGGTCCCCACACAGACCCAGCTTTGTCCAGCCTTGAGGCTGAGCCTGTGGGGTGCAGGGACCCCAGGCCCAGGAAGAGGGGGTCACATCCCAAAGATCTTCATGGGCTATGACGAACAACAATCCTGTAGGAAGTGCTATGGGAAGCCTGGGCAGGTGGGAATGTGAGCCTGTGAGGACAAAGTTTTTGGCAGGGCCCATTGCAACAGATCAAGGCGGGGTGATTTTAAGTTAACGAGGGTTGGTGTGGGGTAGATACAGGAAGGAAATTCTTCCACTACAAGGGTGGTGAGGCCCTGGTGCAGGTTGCTGAGAGCAGCTGTGTCTGCCTCATCCCTGGAAGTGTCCAAGGCCAAGCTGGAAGGGGCTTGGAGCCACCTGGGATAGTGGAAGATGTCCCTGCCCATGACAGGGGGTCAAAACTAGAGGATCTCTAATGTCCTTTTCAGATCAAACCAATCTGCTACTCCGTGACCTGTCCTGGGTGGGGACATGCATTCATCCCTGGAGATCGGTGTCCATGCCAGGGATGGACACCTCCAACGTCTGTGGCAGCAGGTTTGCCCCTCTCCCAGGCCTTTCTCTCCACAAGCAGAGTCATTAAAGGTGCTGGAGGAAGTACCTGTGCAAAGTGACAGGCCTCGGGGTCAAGGCTCCTTTTGATGAAGATAATGAGGTTTTAGCAAGGCAGGTGCATGGAGGCGCAGAGCTGATGGGCCTGGCAGGACAAAGGGTGCATCCCGGCAGGATCCTCCCATGCAGCACAGGTCCCTGTGCAGCCTCAGCAGAGGCTGCTGCTCCTGGGCACTGGACAGGCACTGGTGCCCACCTGCATGGCTCCATGGCCTGTGGAGAAGGAGGGATGGCTTCAGGGGCTGATTGGCTTGGGGTGCATCTGGCCCTCACCCCATAGATCCTATGTCAGCTCTCCATAGACCCAGGGATTCCCCCTGTTCTCTGACCTCTCCCTGCCCATCAGGTTGTGCCAGGCTTAGTTGGCATGCTTCCACTTCTGCTCCTGCAGGATCTTTGGACTTTGTGCTGATTTTGCTATTTGCTTTTATTTAGCAGCAGAATTCACTTTTAAAAGGGCCAACAAACCCTGCTCCCCACGCCCTGTATCTGCTGGTGCCTCGTCCCTCCCATTCCACATCCCTCTGCCCCCGGGGCAAAGGCACAGAAGGAGGGACTTGTCACGCACAGTGTCCCCTTGGTGCCCGGTTGCTCATGGCCAGGGCAGCCATGTGCCCCCTGCTCTGGATCGCAGCCTGGGCGCTCCTGCTCCACGGTAGGACAGATGGTGGAGGGGGCGCAGGGGTGGGACGGTCTGGGACCCCAATATGGAGAGCCTGGGGTGTCCCCGCCGCAGGTCTGGGTGAAGCAGGGGTGGGCCCACCCCGGGGTAGGAGTCAGACTGTGTGCCCTCGGCCCAAAGTTGAGAAGTCAGGTGCCAGCTGGTGATGGAGAGCCCAGGGCGTGGTGGTGGGACCCCGTGCCAAGCAGCCCTGGGGAGACGTCAGGTCCAGCTGGACATGGCCCCAGCGTCAGCCAGTTCCTCCCGTGGCCCAAGTGCTGGGATGCTCTGAGCAGGCTCCTGCCAGCCCCTCTGTGCTCCGTGCTGGGCACCAGCTGCTCCCCATTATGATCCCACTGTACCACAGGCACCGGGAGATTTACCTCCTCCTGAACCAGGGAATGACGCTGGTTTTCATCCACTATTCCTGAGGCTAAAAACACTGGGTTTTGCAAAAATCCCCAAAGCTGGGCTGACTGGTGTTCGGGCTGGGGATGTGGGTCACAGCTGCCTGGTGCGGTTCTGGGCTGGAGCAAAAAGCTAGCAGGCCCCCAGGCTGCAACCTGAGGCTCCTGGGTGTCGCCGTGCCCACAGGCTGTGCTGCAGGGCAGGCGCCACAGGTTCTTTCCACTAGGAATGACATTAGGGATTGCTCCGCGGACCCACCGGTGAGCCCCGCCTTGCTCCCCCTCCTTGTTCCTGAGACTCCTTGCATGGAGTTCCCCCCCAGTCCCAGCACGTCTTCCTGTGCCACCAGTACCTGCCGCTGACGGCCATCAACACAACGGCGCGTCTGGCTGTGCTGCGGGGCATCATGCGGACCCACGGCGTCCACGCCTACATCGTGCCCTCCACTGATGCCCACATGGTAAGGCCAGAGTCCCCTGCGCACCCGGGGACCCGCTCCCTGCCCACTGCCACCTCTCACGGCTCCATCCCGGCTCCAGAACGAGTATATCTCTGAGCGGGACGCCCGGCTGGGTTGGCTCACTGGTTTCACCGGCTCTGCAGGTGAGGGCATCCCCCAAACCCACAGGTCGCCTCTCGGGGGGCTGGCACCTGCCTGCTGGTCCTCATTCCTGGGGATCCATGTGCATGGCGTGGTCCCACTCCCAAACCTCTGGGAGTCCCTGCCGGCTGCAGAGAGAAAGAGATGACCCCTGAGCTCCCACCCCTGTCCCAGGCACCGCTGTGGTGATGCAGGACAAGGCTGCCCTGTGGACTGACAGCCGCTACTGGACCCAGGCAGAGCGGGAGCTGGACTGCAACTGGGAGCTGCAGAGGACAAGTCAGTGGGGGCAGCAATGGGGGCTGCTGAGTCTCCCCACTCCCAAGCCCCTCCCTCCCCTCCCAGCCCCTGCCACAGCCTCCTCTGGGCTCAGCACGGGCCGGGATGCAGTGCAAACTCGCAGTGCCACTCAGCTCTCTCCTGCAGCTTCGATCGAGTCCATCACTATGTGGATCCTGAAGGCGGTTCCTGCGGAGGGGAATGTCAGTTTGGACCCCTTCCTCTTCTCCATCGGTAGGGCTGGCTGACTCTGGGGGTCACCATGGCCACAGGGGCGCAGCCCCTGGATTCAGATTTACCAGGAGCCCTAACCTGCGGGCTGCTCACCCCCCAGAGAGCTGGAACAGCTACAGCCGGGCTCTGCATGGCTCCGGCCGGACCCTGCTCCCCCTCGAGACCAACCTTGTGGATCAGGCATGGGGTGACCAGAGACCCCTTCCCTCCTCCAGCGAGATCTACAGCCTCCCAGCAGAGTTCACAGGTCTGACCCCAGCCTCCCACAGCACCCCCAGCCTGGGGCCGCAGTGGGCCCTGCACTGAGCCGACCGCTTGCCCGACTCACAGGGAGCAGCTGGCAGCAGAAGGTGGCTGGGATCCGACAGCGGATGGAGCAGCACATGCGGCGCCCCACAGCCGTGCTGCTGTCAGGGCTGGAGGAGACGGCCTGTAAGTACCCACGGTGCCGTGGTGGGGCCATGGCAGGAGCTGTGGGCTTGAACCCTGGGGGTGGGAGGGCAGTGGCAGTCTCAGGCACAGAGATCTCGTTCCTGGCAGGGCTCTTCAACCTCCGCGGAGATGACATCCCCTACAACCCCGTCTTCTACTCCTACACCCTCCTGACCAACACCACCATAAGGTGGGCAGCACGTCCCTGTGGGCAAGGGGCATGGAGGGGGCTCACCACCCACCCCCCTTCCACCCTTCCTTTCCCGAGTCAGCCCCCAGGGGACTCTCCTCTCAGCCCCGTTGCCCCTTATCCCCAGAGCCACTGCATCTTGCCATGCTCAGCCCCACTGACTGTCCTTTGAGCCACACATCTTTCCCAATCCATCCCCCCCTTCCCCAGCCCACTCCAGGGCACAGCATGCTCCCTTTCCTCCCATTCCATACAGGCTGAGTTCCTCCCATTCCCAGCCCAGCATCCCCTCTGAGCCCCCCAGGTTGCTCCTCTCTGCTGATGTGGCCGGGCTTGGGGGGACCAAAGGCAAAAGATGACACCACGTCTGTGCCCACCCCATCCCACTCCGTCCCCAGCCTGTTTGTGGAGGAGTCCCGGCTCTCAGGGGCAGCGCGGGAGTCCCTGCGCTCGGGCTGCCCGGGGCCACTGTGCGTGGAGCTGCACGAGTACGGGCAGGTGAGCGCCCACCTGCGCTACTACACCCAGGGCAACGTGACCGTGTGGCTGGGCACCGAGTACACCACCTACGGCCTCTATAGCATCATCCCGCAGGTGGGCACCGAACCTAACCATGATGGGGCATGTGGGAGCTGCAGGCTCGGGGATGGCCCCGTGTCACCGCGTGCGGCGGCCTCTGGGGCCTGAGAGGACAGGTAGCTGCGTCAGCTCCTGCCTGCCCTCACAGGAGAAGCTGCTGAAGGAGAACTACTCACCTGTCATGATGGCCAAGGCTGTGAAAAATGCCCACGAGCAGGACATGTTGCGAGCTGCCCACGTAAGGGCTGCCCCCCTCCCCACAGTCTCCTGCAGAACAGGGGGGAGACTGGAGGAAGCAGGGCACTAATGCCCTCTCCCCGCTGCCACCGGGCACCCCCAGGTCCGGGACGCAGTGGCCGTTATCCAGTACCTGCTATGGTTGGAGAAGACAGTCCCACAGGGGCAGGTGGATGAGTTTTCGGGGGCTCAGCACATCGATGCACTTCGCTGGTTGGTGTTGCCCCCCAAGGCCTGCCCTGCCCTGCCCAGTGAAGGGCAGCCAGGGACCTCAAACACCTCCCTTCCTCCCCACTGCCTTCCAGGGCCCAGGAGCAGAGCCGCGGGCCCAGCTTCCAATCCATCTCAGCCAGCGGGCTCAATGCAGCGCTGGCTCACTACAGGTATGGCTGGGTCAGCAGTGGGCAGGGGGCAGTGCACAATGGGCAGCTGGGAGAGGGCTCTGACCACCCTCCCCTCGCAGCCCCTCCAACGGGAGCAGCCGGACACTGTCTGCAAGAGAGATGTACCTCTTTGACACTGGAGGGCAATATCTGTGCGTAGTTTTGAACAGAGACCTCCCACCACAGCCCCACATCCAGGGGCCCCCAAAGCCAGCCCTGGCGCTGCATCAGCCCCGTTCATGACCCCCCATTTGCAGGGACGGGACAACAGACATCACTCGCACAGTGCACTGGGGTGAGCCCACCCCGCTCCAGAAGGTACCACCCCCTCCCATGTCAGCCAACAACCCCCTGCAGTGCCCAGGACACCTCTGAGATGCCCAGCACACTGCTGCACTGCCCAGCACTCCCTATGGCACTCAGCACCACAGTCCTGGCCAGGGCTGGATGTGCAGGGGTGGGTGTCTGGGTACCACCACACTCCCCCCGCCACGCCCTACAGGAAGCCTACACCCGTGTGCTGATGGGCAGCATTGACCTCTCCCGCCTCATCTTCCCATCCAACACAGCAGGTGGGTGCCAAACCCCAACCTGCACAAACCCCTGGAACAAGGAGCAGGAGGGCAAAGGGGGGCCCCACAGGCTCCTTGGCCCCCATCCCAACTCTTCATTCCCCAGGGAGAACAGTGGAGTCCTTCGCTTGCCGGGCACTCTGGGATGTTGGACTCAACTATGGCCATGGGACTGGCCACGGCATTGGCAACTTCCTCTCAGTCCATGAGTGTAGGTGCCACCAGCACTGGTGCTGGGGATGTGGGCTGAGCTACAGGGACAGGGACAAGGACAGGAGCTCACTGGGGGCCCCCAGCAGCAGCAGAGACTCTCTAAGGGGCAAGGGAGTCCCTACTTTCAACATCTTGTGGCCTGACAGGATATTCACCCTGAATGGCCTTTGCCAGGGTGGCCCCATGATCCTTGCTGAGGTGGTCCCAATGCCCTTAATGAGATGATCCTTGTTCTTGTAGTGGTCCTTGCCATGGTGGCCCCATAGCCTTTGCCTTGGTGGCTCTGTGGTCCTTGCTGGGGTGTCCTTGTGCTGGCCCCATGGTTCTTTCTGGTGTGGCATCTTGGCCCTTGCGGGGGTGTCCCTGCAGCACACGCCATCCCAGAGCTCTAACCCACCCCATGTCCCTGCAGGGCCTGTGGGTTTCCAGTCCAACAATGTGCCTCTGGAGGCCGGCATGTTCACCTCCATCGGTATGTCCCAGCACCCCGATGGGCACCCCAGCTCTCCGGGACAACCCCAGGCACAGAGCCCCACCAGAGACAGGGTGTCAGCTCTCAGCCGCACTCAGGGGCAAGACCCAGCCCTGCTGCGGTGGGCTGGGGGAGCCTCTGGGGTTGGGGACTCACCAGGCGTGTTCCCGGCCCTCAGAGCCTGGGTATTACCAGGATGGTGAGTTCGGGATCCGCATTGAGGATGTTGCCCTTGTGGTGGAGGCACAGACTGAGGTAGGGCAAAGGGGGTGAGGTGACAAGGGTGACAGGGGTCGCACACTGTGGGGCCTGCATCGAATCAGGGGTGGAGGCAACTCCATGGGGGTAGGGGACACCCAAAGACACCTCTCTGTGGCAGCACCAGAGTGAGAAGGAGCCTTTTCTGACCTTCGAGGTGGTGTCCCTGGTGCCCTATGACCGCAACCTCATCGACCTCAGCCTCCTGTCCCCAGAGCAGGTACAGGGTTGTGCTTGGGATGGGTAGCCGAGTACGGATGTGAGGTCAGCACAGGGGCTTGGGGGGTGAATGCAGCAAAAAAAACAGGACCATGGCATGAGACTGGAGTGGCTAAACGACAGAGCAAGGATGGATGCAAGAAGAGGGGCAATGAACTCTGCAGGTGGGGCCAGTGGCTGGGGTGTGGGGCAGCTGGATGGGGAAGGCCAAAGGGGGGGCAGCATCCAGGCCACCCCCGGCCCCCCCATGCAGCTCTCTGTGGTGCCTGGCTGCAGATCCGCTACCTGAACTCCTACTACGAGAGGATCCGGGTGCAGGTGGGGCCGGAGCTGCAGCGGCAGCAGCTGGAGGAGGCGTATGCCTGGCTGCAGGAGAGCACCAAGCCCTTCCCGGTGAGCAGCACTGGCACCGCCGCCGCAGGCATGCTGGCCCTCGCCCCACTGCTCTCGGTGCTGCTCAGCGGGCTGGTGGCCTGACCCCTCACCCATGGCCCCACCACCCCCTCTCACCACGGCCGGGTCGTCCTCTGCCCTCACTTCCTTTTTTTTTGTGTACTCTTATTTGCTCGTCTGTGATTAAACATGAGCAAGGAAGGCCCTGCTGTGCCAAATGTGATGCTCACTGCCTCGCCGGCGAGTTAGGGTTGGAGCCTTTCCCCACTCCTGTGACCCTGCTTGTGCCCCCTGGTCCAGCCCTGAGGTGACCAAACCAATGCCGATAGTGAAGAGATGGATTTGGGCAGATTGTAATTCTGGGGCAAAAGATGGAGGATTTGGAAGGAGAAGATGCAGAGCAACTAGACCAACCAGGGATGTCCCCGCGGGTGCCAGCAGCGAGGTGACCATGAGCACGTCCCACCTGGGTGTGATGCTGAGCCGGGGACATCCCAGACCAAGTGTCACAGAGGGCTTGGCTATCATGTCCCAGCAGGATGAGGAGGCACGGGGGTGGGCAGGACAGAGGGACTGTCACCTTTTGCATGGGGGTACACACGATGCCCAACTGCAGAGGGCCAAGGGGCAGCATCAGCAAGGGGCGGCATGGCCGAGAGGTGTCAGGGCGCAGACACCGTCCCCGCCCAGGGGCCCCGGGCAGGGCAGCAGCTCGGTGGAGGGTTTCCTTCCTCCTGCCCCAGCTCGTGCTTCGCCAGCCACCCTGAGCACGGCTGCAAGCGCCTCTCATGTGACCGCCAGCTTCCTGTGCGCTCCCGGCTTGGTGCCGGTGCCGCGGGACGCACTCGCCGCTGACGGACGCTGAGCCCTCGCCACCGGCCCCAGCGCCATGCTGCGCCGTAAGCCTTCCAACGCCGGGGACAAGGAGCCAGGACACAGGAAGGTGAGTGCTGGCGGCATCCGGGTGCCCTCAGTGCCGCAGATGTCCCGGCACATCCAGAGCTGTCCGACCCTGGGCTGCCGTGGGATGCTGAACGGGAGGGCTGGTGCCGGGGGCTGGGGCAGGGCCCCGGGGGCTGGGACAGCACGGCAGCTGTCCTGCCTTCAGTTTGTCTCTGCTGCCACCAGCCACTGTGGTACCACTCCAGTGCGTGGTCCTGGCCTTGTCCAGCTCCCACTCTGGCTTCCATCCTGTTGGGATGTGTGGCTGGGATGCACAGCCCCCAGGATCTACATGGTGCCAGCTCAGGTGCCCGTGGGACCCGCGGGGCTCTGCTGGGGGAGGCTGTGCCGTCCCCACCCCCGATGGCCTCCCCAGGCATGGGCGGCCGCCTGTCATTTCCTGGGGGGACATAGTTGCGCTGGCGGATGTGCAGCTCTCTTGCCCAGCAAGGTGCTGCGGTCGAGGCTGCAGCTCTGTCACATGCGTCAGCCGCTTCCTGCGGCAGCACCGCTATGAGGTGGGAGCCACAGGAGCACGAGCTGCTAGTGTCACAGCCGCTCGAGAGCCCCCTGCGTGGCATGGACATGTGCCACCCCGTGGCTGAAGTCTGGAGGCTGAAGTCACCAGTGGGGGCCAAAACTGGCTCCTCATCCCCCACCCAGGTCTCGTACCAGCTGGCACTTCAGCTCTTGCCAAGCTTTGCTGGACTGGCATCAGCATCAGCAAGCTACCACAGGGAGCAGGGGCAGCGCCCGGTGGCAGGGTCCTGCCCATGACAGGCACACAGCCTGCCACGGCAGCTCCTCCATGCTGCCAAGCTCCCACAGGAAATCTGGGTGAAGTCCCTCTCCCTGCACTGGGGTGGCCCATCCAGCCCGGCCAGTCCCAGTGGGCATCCCCTACCCTTGCCCAGCCACAGCCACTCTCACTTCCCCCTCCAGCCCTGCTCCGGGAGAGCCCAGCCCCCCTGACTCACATCCCACTGCCAGGCTCTCCATGGCTCCTCCATCCCCAGGGCAGTTCTATCTCAGAGCTGTTTTCTCAGCAGTGAAGCCCTGGGGGGTTCAGTGGACCTGGATCTGGTGGATTCAGGGCACTGGGGTGGGAGCAGGACAAAAGCCAGCATCCCCTCTGCACAGAGGCACCTGGAAATGCAGTGGGTGTGCAGCTGGGTGTGGCACTGTGAGCCAGCCCTCTGCAAGGAATGGCAAAACCAAGTGCTCAGGGATGCTTGGCGGAGCCAGTGAGGAGAATAAAGAGGAGACAGCACAGGGCCAGGCTGTGCAGGGCTGGGAAGGGCCTCAGCCGCCGCAGGAGCTGACAGAGCTGCTTGAGAACGGAAATCCTTGGTTGTGGTGGTGGCAGAGCGAGCACCGTGGCGTGTGCTCCGAGGGCCTCAAGAGTGTTGGCGGTGGCAGTGGAGCTCACTATGCCCCAATGTGTGAGCATGCTGCTGCTGGCATCCATGGATGAGGGACACTTGGGACCATGTGACTGTGCTGGCATCAAGGACATTTCTGGCATGGAGAAACCCTTCCACGTGAGACAGGCACCTGAGGCCATGGAGAGGAAGGCAGGCAGGGGCCACAGGAAACTGTGGACAGGGACAGAGATGGAGATCCAAAAATAGCTTTGATGGCTTAGGCATGGAGGTGGCACCAAGCCAGCTGGTGATGCTGGGTATATGCTCTCTGGGCTATGGAGTGACATTCACGGGTGGAAAACATGGAAAACTTTCAGTCCTGGAGCTGACCCTGTGGGTAGCAGCAGGGACTTGGCTGCTCTGGTGCTACGTGCCCTTCACTGCCTGCTCATCTGTGGTGAGAGGAGCTGCAGCACTGCAGAGACCTGTGGCCTCCCACATCCTGGCCCATATGCCAGGGTGGTCATGGCACAGCCCTGGGTTGCACCCAGCACAGCAGTGCCAGGCTCCACACCAGAGCATCCGTGCCCTGGGAATGCTGTGCCAAGCACTGCACAGGCACCAAGAACTCCATATCCTAGTTCTGGGCAGTTCATGGCACGTGGCAGGTCCCGGAAGAGAGTAAAAAAACTTCCCACCACTGGCATCACCCTGGGATGGGCAGAGCAGCCCAAAGGGTGGAGAGGGGCTGGGGCTCCAGAGGATGCAAGAAGAAGTCAATCTCCCACCTTTCCATCTCCCCCCTCACACCTCTCCCCCTGTTCCCAGCTTTCCCTACAGCGTTCCAGCAGCTTCAAGGACTTCAGTAAGTCCAAGGTCAGCTCCCCCGTGTCAAACGAGGAGTTCAGCCTGGAGGAGAATGTGAGTTCCCAGCACCCCCGGGGCAGCAGCACCCCTTCACACATCCTGCTCCCCCAGGAACAGCCCATTTCAGGGCTGGCTTTGTGAAACTCCTGGTCTTACCAGTGGCCCATGTGTCATGGAGCAGGCCCAGGGTGCCAGCACTGGTGCGATTTGGGATCTCACAGCCCTGTGTGACCCTGCTGAGGCTTGCCCAGGGTGGGGGTCTCTGCCTTCACTCTCCATCCCTCTGGCAGATCCCTGAGGATGATCCCAGCAATGCCAGTCCTGAGGCCACGCAGAGTAGTGGGACAAAGCTGGGCAGGAAGTGGCGGGCGGTCATCTCCCGCACCATGAACCGCAAGATGGGCAGGATGGCTGTGAGAGCGCTGGCCGAGGGCAAGGTGAGGGCAAGGGGGGGTGTGGGGACATGGACAGGTGAGCAGCAGACAGCTCCCTCGGCCTGACCCCGCTGCCCCCAGCAGGGAGAGGTGGAGGAGGAGGCGTCTCCATGCCCCCTGTCCCCAGGCAACAGCATGGAAGAGCAGAGCCATGACAAGGTGCCCCTGTCGTACCTGGAGCTGGAGGAGGAGGAGGACAGGCGCCCAGCCCTCAGACGCCAGATGTCTAGTGGTGAGGCCAGCCCCGACGGGACACTGGCCCCATGTCCCCATCTGGGCATATCCTGACCCCTCCACTCTGCAGGCAGCAACATTCCCAGCCCTGGCGATCCCAGGGACAGCCAGCCACTGGAGGAGACCGTCCCAGCCTACACTGGCCCCTTCTGTGGCCGGGCCCGCGTCCACACTGACTTCACCCCCAGCCCCTATGACAAGGACTCCCTGAAGCTGCGGGTGAGCCAGGGCTGCTCGGGCCCTGGGAAGGGAGGGAGGGAGGCTGGGGACCCCCTGAGCTGAAGGTGTTCCCTGGCTGTCCCCAAGCCTGTGCCCACCACCATCCCATGTCCCTTGGCCTAGAAAGGAGACATCATCAGCATCATCGAGAAGCCACCAGTGGGCACCTGGACCGGGCTGCTCAACAACAGGGTGGGCTCCTTCAAGTTCATCTACGTGGATGTGATCCCTGAGGAGACTGTTCCTGCCCGCAGGAGCCGGGACTCCACCCGGAACAAGCGCCTCAAGCCCAAGACCCTCCATGAGCTGCTGGAGCGCATCAACCTGCAGGTGAGGGACAGGGGCCGTGGGGGAACGACAGCACCCAGCACAGGACCAGGGTGCCAGCAGTGGGACCAACCCCTGTCCCCTTTACTATACTCCGCCTGTGTTGGTCCTTCCACCAAGAACCCCAAGGGCACAGAGGGGACACAGGAGGCATTTCTGGATAATGTGGAGGCAGGTATCCACCATGGACTCACTGAGGGGGAGCCACAGGCCAGCACTGGGGGTCAGGGGGAGCCAGGGGAGTCACCCAAACCCGTTCACCCCTGCCCATGCTCTCCACCCAGGAACACATCCCTACCCTCCTGCTGAATGGGTACCAGACCCTGGAGGACTTCAAGGAGCTGCGGGAGATGCACCTGAACGAACTGCACATCACGGACCCCCAGCACCGCGCCAAGCTGCTGACGGCCGCGGAGCTCCTCCTGGACTATGACAGTAAGGCTCCTGGGGAGGGGGTGGGAGAGACCTGACTGGGCACCCCAGCAGCACCACTAACTCAGGCCCCTCTCCCAGCAGCCAGCGAGCCAGAGGATGGTGACACCTCTGAAGCCCTGCCATCGCCCTCAGAGCCCAAAGGGGACATTCCCCGGGACTCCGGCTGCTTTGAAGGATCAGAGACCCTGGATGGAAGTCGGGAGGAGGCCGAGCTGGGGGGTCCGGCAGAGCAGCTGGAGGCTCTCTCCATGGCAGAATCCCCCTGAGCCTGCTGGCACTGCCACTTCCTACTCTGGCCCTAACAGTGGAGCTGGACTGGAGGGGATGGCTGCTGGTAGGGGACAGGGAAGCCCCAGTTGGTGGCACCTTGGGGCCTGGCTTGGCCCCTGCACCAGAGCCAGATGCTGGGTGGGCACAAGGTGCCCAGTACATTTTGCATGGCACTGCCTGGCACCACTGTGCCACGGCAGGGACTCTGGGCACATTGGGGCACCATGCTCCCTGCCAAGACACCACAGGCATTGGCTGCTTTTCCCAGGTTTGCCGGCAGGCTCAGGAAGGGGGCTGGGGATGGAAGCCGTGTCTGCAGGCAACTGAAGCCTGCCCAGGACACTGTCACTTCTCAGCACAGATACACAGAGACCGCCCCCTCCTCACCCGCCGTAGGGGACAGCAAGATGCAAATCACACAGCTAAGACACCACCCTAGAAGTGTGAGATGGAGAGTCCTGGAACGCACAAGGAAAGGGGGAAGAGGCAGCTGGCTTGGGGCAGCACAGACACGCAGGGGCTACAGCTCAGCCATTTTCAAACCAATTAAGTTTCCATCATTGTTTTAAAATTAAAAAAAAAAAATAAAGAACACCCAACCCTCATCCAACCCCTTCCTTCCTTCTGGAGACCCTGACCCATGCAGGCAGGTCCTGGCAGGCAGCACTCCACACACCTCATGGAACAGGGAGCAGCAGAGCCAAAAAATACATGTTTTCGCACCGACTTGGAGATTTGGTCAGTAGTATGTTGGAGTGACTCCCACGGGGTGGGGCGCAGGATCCCTGTCCCCGGAGGATGGAACGGGATGGGGCTGGGCTGGCTGCAGTGCCATGGCAGGGTGGCCAGGGCTCCTACCCTGCCCCATTCCAACTGAGAGCAGCTGTGGCAGCTCTGCCCTGTCTCCTGGGAGAGGAGCCCCCGCACCGCGGGAGAGGGGGCAGTGCCGGTGCCATGTTAACACCACAGCCCTCGCTGCCAGCCACAGCCCGGGCCGGGGCAAGGAGTGAGGTGGGAGGCACAGGCCAGGCTCCAGAGGGAGCAGGATCCCAGCTGCGCCCGCTCCTTACCACTGCTGAAAGCAGGGACGGAGCAGCAGCCATTTCCCACGGCCAGGCAGGAGCATCACGGACACACACACAGGACTGTCCCGGCAGGACAACCCCAGCAGCCATCACCCACCACACACCTGCGGGGAGGAACGGCAGTGCCCAGCACTGTGGCGTGGGATGCGGAGCTGCCAGGGCACAGAATGCCAGTGACCTCTGTGGGGTTCCCAGAGGTGTGAGGGTCCTGCCAGAGCAGGACAGGGACTGTGGAGTGGGAGGAGCCCTGCCATGGCACAGAGCTCTCCCACTATCGCCCCAGCCTCTCCTCCTCTGCTGAGGACACATAAGTGACTGACACCACATAGCCCAGCCCTGGGCAGCTGGCACAATCCTGGGAAGATCCAAGGCTCCCAAAGCCAGTCTAGGATGGCTGAGAACAGCAGAGCAAGGCAAGGGGGACCACGGGGGATACAATGACATTACACAGAATCAGGGCTGGGGTTCTGCAGAGCTGCCGTGCCACAGCTGGGGAGGGCTCAGTGCGGACACCTAGCAGCAAAGGCAGCCCCAGCACCAGCCAGGAGCCAGTGGCACAGGCAGACCCTTTCCTGCAGCTCAGTCCACCCTGGCTGCCCTCTCCCTCCCTCGAAGTCCAGGCTGGTGTGAGCACCAGGGCAGGATGGGAAGGAGGGTCCCCTCATAGCTGCTGCCTTGTTACATCACATGGAAAGGAGCACAGGAAGAACGCTACTTAAAAACTGCTGCCAGCAGACCTCCTTCCCACTTGTTTGGGTCCTTGGGGCACCAAAATGTCTCCTGACAAGCCTTGCCATGCCAACCACAAAACAACGCGACGGATTAGAGGAAGGAGGGAGGAGGGGAGAGAGGACGTTGCTGCCACGACTGCTTTCCCCTTCCTTGGGGATTCCTCAGCAGGAGGGAGCAGGCTGGCCCTAACAGCCTTGCCCTATCAGAGCTGGGCCTGGGTGGAGGGACAGCCCCAGCCCTGAGCTGGGATGGAGCATCCAGGACAGCCCGGAGTGCCTGCCCGGCCCCAGGCAGACCTGCCTAGGTGGTGGCAGTGCCCCACGGTGACCAGGGCGGACCACCCGCGCTCACTGCCCGTGCCACCGCACAAGGCCAGCGCAGTCCGCACCACGGTGAGTAATGACTAAAGCAAAATGGCCATGGGGAATCAGGTGCCTGCCATCCAGCCCTTCTCCTCTCCTCCACCACTTCCAGCTTTGATTAGACAAAACAACAAAGTTCTCCCTTCCAAGCAGATGCTAGTGCTCTGCTCGTCCAGCGTCCAGGGAGGGCACCGGGGGCTCCCCAAGCGTTCGCTGCTTCTCCTTGGGCATCTCAGTGTCGCTCACAGATGGCGCAGGGACCTGGAGAGAGAGGACAGAGTGACCTGCAGGGACACTCCCAGTGCAGAGCCCGAGCACCCAGGCCCCACTGCTCTGCTACTGCCTCCAGCTCCACTAGCAGCGGTCTCAGCTGGGCATGGGAAAAGGAGAAACCGAAACCAGGAGCCACCCAACAGGGAGAACAGCAGCCTCAGCAAGAGCTGGAGCACTGGACTGCTCCAGCAGAAGTGTCTGGACTGTGTCCACCAGAGAAGGGCAGCTCGTGCCCAAGCCGAGCCATTTCCCACCACGTTCATGGAATAATTTAGAGGGGAAGGGCACTCTGGAGGTCTCCTGTCTAACTATGTCCTTAAAGTAGGTTTCATTTCCAACACAGAGCAGGCTGCTCAGGGCCAAAACAGCTTTCTACAAGGATAGAAATCCCAGGGACAGCCCTGCAGCTCAAACGCAGCACCAGAACAAGATGACTGCAACCTCCCAGCCTCCCAGCCCTGTCGAGTTCCATGGGCTCCTGAGTGCTCTCATGGCAGGACTGATCTCCAAAACCATAGCCAGCTGTGATCTCCTTTGAGGAAATCCAAGGAAACCGAGACACGCTGGTTTCCAGGGTCACAGCAAACAAGCTTTTCGGCAGCAGCCTCTCACATGGCCCCCCCGTGTAGTTTTGTCCTTCTTAAGTCACACTCTCAGCTTTCTCTCACTGTCCCAGAGCCCCTTCAGCTCCCAAGAGGATCACTCACGGCACTGTGGGGAGGAATGCTGCCCTCCTGCTGCTTCATGCCACCCTCCTGGGCCTGCCCAGGGCCCTGTGTGGCCGGGGGCTCCTGTGTGCCAGGTCCCCGCAGGCACGACCCCTCCTGAGCTGTGCTCTCCTCCTGCTGCAGGATGCCCCGTCTGTCCAGGACACTGCAAGAACACGGCCACACTATCAGAGACCCACGTCTCCCCAAATCTCAGCTCTCTTCCTAGCAGAAGTGCTGGTGGAAGACAAAGGTCAAGGCTGCCATTCAAGAGCTCACCTTGGGGGCAGGGGCCCGCAGAGCACCTCGCAGCAGTTCTTCACTATGTTGCCATGGCTGTAGGGATTCTGCACGCGGTTCTTCCCAGTCCAGGATCCCTTAATCTGAAACAGTTGGGCACAAGCTCAGGTTTAACTCCAAGGACACCCTGTCCCAGCCCCCAGATCCCTGTGTTGTGCACAGCCTTGACACACTGAGAAACGGTAACAGCTCAGAGGAAGAGGAAGACTCTACTTACGTCTTCATTGGTTGTCTGATTCAGTGCCACCAGGAAGGTGTGGAACCCAGTTAACCCCACCACCGACCACAGCGTGAAGAAACAGATGAGCACCTCCAGTACAGTGAGAACAGTTAAGGACTAGGAACAGCCTGAGAGCAGGCCCAGCCCACCTGCTACTGCTCCCAGAAACACCAACTTCTCCTAGCCACTGTTTTCTGTTTTATTCTCCTCCCAAAATATTCTGGTTTATTTTTTCTATTTTATTCTCCTCCCAGAAGCAAAGAAACTGCTCCCCACATTGTCATCCAGGGGAAAATGGAAAGACTCAAAGTGCCCTAGGCAGCCACTTCACAATGCAGCTCCCACTAATCCCCAGTTCAGGAAAGTCAAGTCCTTGGGACCATGGAAGGATATGTCCCTGGGGTTTCCTTCAAAGTATTCAGAAACCCAATCTTCAGAGATTCTGCAATACAAAAAGAGAGAGATTTTTTCATATGGAACATCCCACTGAGTCCAGTTCCCTCTGGTTTCTCACCACCATCTGTAGCCTCCCTCCCTCCCTCCCTCCCTCCCAGCTCTCCAGCTTTCCAGACAGACTCACTCAGTGCTACGTAGACGATGTTGAAGGTGAAGATGTAGATGGTGAGGAGGGAGAGCGAGAGGATGAAGAGGTAGAAGTAGCGGTAGTTCCTCTTCCCCACGCAGTTGCCCACCCAGGGACAGTGATGGTCAAAGCGCTCTGGGGAAGCCAAGATAAAGATTAGCACTGCCCTGGCAAGGCCCTGCCCACCTCTAGATCCTTGCACCTGTGCTCTCACTTCGGAGATCCCCCAGGCTGACACAAACTGCCAAGTTCAACCCTCTGCTCAGTCAGGACCCTATATCCTAGTCTCCTTCCAGGAGGTCAAAAAGTCAAAAATCGTTTTATAATGACTCATTTTTGGTACATTAAGGAAGATTTTGAGCTTGACCCCTCATGTGTCTTCTCTCCCTGGGGTACAACAGCCACAGCACATGAGTTAGATGAAGGCCTGAGGATCCCCAAGTTCTTACCCTAAAATAATCAGGAGAAGGTTCAAGAAACTGCATAAACACACAAAAGCTGGGAATCTGAAGATGAGGAAAGGGGTCCAAAAGGATAGGATTTCTGCCTGGAGCAGTGATGCTGAACATGAGCCAGTTACATACACAGAATGAGGACAACAACCCAGGGCATGGCACAATCTCTGTGCTGATTAAGGAGCTGCTGTCACCTGAGATACAACTCTCCACTGGAACCCTCCAGTCCTGCAAGGCTCGAGTCCAGTGGAACTCAAAAACAGGCTGCACAAATACACAGTGCAGCTGGACTCAGTTATTGCCAAAGTCCTGGCAAAAAGGAACCACCTGGCTCCAGGTTCTGAGCAAGCTCCTCAAGTACAAGACGAGGCAGCCTGGACACTCCACCAGTCCAGAGCTGCCCAGCACGAGCCTGGGTGTGGGTCTGTCCCGGTCCCAAGGCTCTCTGCAAGGAGCAGGGGCAGGCAAGCCCAAGCCCCACTCACCCACGCAGTTGTCGCAGATGCTGCAGTGCGAGGCGCGGGGCGGCCGGAAGATCTTACATGTGTAGCAGTACTTGAGCTTCACGATCTGGTTGTTGATCTGGAAGTTTTTGATGCGTGGCGGCGGCCGCTGACCCTGCGGCACGGTCCCGTTGGTAGCTTCTGCCAGAGAGAACCAGGCACAGATCAGACCTGCTGCTACAACACCACAGGCCTCAAACAACAACTTGCTTCCCTGCCTTTCCTACCAGCAGGATCAGAGCCTGCTGGCTCCAGAGCCGGAGGCTGCAGCTCTGCTCACACGGGCCAGAGCCAACCCGGCAGCTTGGAGGCAGGAAAAGGGATGCCAGAGCTTTCATGGGCATGTAGAGAGTGGGCTGTTATCACCTGCATCCACCAAACCCCCCTCTCTCCCTGAAGAATCAAGGGGACCACTCCAAGCTTTCTGCACCCCTTCTCAAAAACAAACTGAGTTTGTATGTACACGGCTATGGGAGAGAAAGCAGCAGGTGAAATGGCTCCCAGAGAGGGATGCAGGTACATCGAGCTGCCTTCTTGAGACTCGGCCAAGAACAGTGAACCAGCAGATTGGGGCAATCCTCACTTTTGCAGGTCCAGCCAGGAAGATAAGCTCTGCAGGGACTGTAACCTAGAAATATGCCATAAATTGAATGGCTTTTCCAGCCCTCCCCAGCTTGGCCGCTCCACACTCACCGATCTCCATCTCAATGAAGGCTGCCTCGTCGGGCAGGGCCCTTGGGATCACGCCAGGGTCGCTGAAGCTTGTCCGCAGCAGCGTGGCCATGGCGAACAGGAAGAGAACTGCTGCAAACACGGGGATGGCTGGGGACAGCTGGACAGCCAGGTACCGGCACCTGCGGACAGGGGCGCGAGCGGGTGAGTCAGTCTCATCGCCTGGCACAGCCTCAGAGCCCAGGCACTCTGCAGCACTGCTTAGATCTGGAGCAGAGAAGTCGTTCAGTATATCCCTCTGATCCCATCACCACAGGGGAACACTCCTGGGGCAGCTCCAACAACCAGGCACCATCACAGTAACTCCATGTTTTCCACCAGCTAGGCACAGATACTTCCCAGCATTTGTTCTGTTTTTAGCTCCCATTTTAAGTAATGCCAGAAACACAACCAGGCAGCTGGAGAGTCCTTGTCCATTACATTCCTGCTGCCAAGGGATGGGCAAGACCACTGGGAGAAGCACCGAAGGCCTAGCCAGGGACCCCACACCTGGAGAGCTGGAAAGCATGGAAGCTTGTGGGGATGGTGGCAATCTCTGGCTAACCCCTAAAGAGCAGGAGCTTCCAGCACCACAGAAATCACTGGGATTGAGTACATCCTGTGCTTCTTAGGAATGGATTCCTGTGGAAGCGTAACATTCCCATGCAACAAGACATCTTTGTTGTCTTTGGCTTCCTTTGGCTTCCCTGAGACAATGGACTAGATTGCTCCAAATAAAGCAGAAAGGCTCCTGCTTCAAGACTCCCTCAGCTCAAAAGGGAACAAGGTTTGTTTGCTCCATAAATGCAGCAAGGCCCAACAAAGCGTTTATGGTGCTGATCCCACTGATGGAGCAGATGCAAAGGGAGCATGGGACTCATCTCACCATGGCCATGCTGCTCCTGGACACCCACAACCATGTCCCCATAGGTGCTGCAGACCTAGCTGTGTGGGAGGCCTGGGCAAAAATCATATTTTAGAGACATACTGGGCTAAAAACCTCTGTATTTTACCCTGATTCATTCAGAAAACCCTACTGATGTTGGGGTGAAGTTCCTATGGAGCTTTGCTACGGTTTAAGTGAAATCCCACCTAAATCTCACCACTCCTTCCACACATCCCTTTCCCAGCCTCCTGATGCAGCTGGGCACCCAGGCTTTCAGACAGCTGGCTTTGTAGGATGCACCCTTTATCCCTGCTGGTGAGGGGTGGATCCAACCCAGACTTGTGCTGTTCAACAGTTACTCTGCATGGGAGCATCCGGCTACTGTTCTGAGGGGCTAAGGATTATCCTCCCTGGGGGGCTGCCATCCCAAGCAAGGGCATTTCCATGACCTTCACAGCACCATTTAATTCTGGACAGCATTTCCACCACAGATTCCCCAAACAGTGCAGTTTCCAGCTCCAGCTGGCAGCACCAGGCTCCGCAGGCCCACTGCAGGAACATTTCCTGAGCCATTGCCTGACTCCAGCACTGTCCCCCATGTGCGACAGGGACAGAAGGGCTGCACACTGGAGCTACAGCACACTTCAGTCACACCTGCAACACCTCACAGCAACACACAGGGCCTGGCCCCTAGACCAACATCCTTTATTTCACACACTGCACATGCTGCTGTTCCCCAAAACAACATCCCTGTGCCCAGCCCTGCCTACAGACGAAGAACTGGAGGGCCGAGCTTATAGTCTTCAGGCAGCCCAAGATTATATTCCCATTGCAAGGGCAAAGTCCAGGGACAGCTGTGAGTCAGTCAGCAAGTAAACAAAAACCTTGGAGCCCACATGGGGTAGAAATATGGTGTTAAGAACATGGAATATGGATTTAGGTGCAGGTCAGGCTCTTCTCCCAGGCAATCAGTGACAAGACAAGAGGACACAGCCTCAAGCTGTGTCAGGGGAGGTTCAGGTTGGATATCAGGAGAAATTTCTCCATGAAAAGGGCTGTTAGGCATTGGAAGGGGCTTCGCAGGGAGGTGGTGGAGTACTCATCCCTGAAGGTGTTCAAGAAACAAATGGATGTGGCATTCTGTGCTCTGGTGTGGTTGACAAGGTGGTGACCAGTCACAGGTTGGACTTGATGGTCTTGGGGTTTTTTCCAACCTAAATGATACTGTGATTATTCCTTGAAAAGCTGGAAACGGTCTGCCTCCAAGGGCTGCAGCCTGACCCTTGTCCAGCTTTTGGAACTGCTGTGACGACACAAACAGATCGTGAGTTTAAGTTAGGATCCATGAGCTATGTTAAAGCTGAGCCACAGCCCTCCTGCTTCCACACAGGCTTAGCTTAGCTTGGGCTGGCTTCTGTGGCCCCTGGCCGGTGAGGGCAGAGCTAAGAGCCAGAGGGGCTCCCACCACAGTAAAACTGCATCACCAGGCCCAGCATGGAGCCCAGCGTGGAGCCCACCACGTGCCTCCCACCCTCTGCTGTGCTGACAGCACCTCACTCTTCAGGTGACTTCCAGTGAACATGTCCATGGCAGGGAAAGCAGCCACACGAAGTCCTGACTTGGTACTCAGGTACTCACTAGCACTGGGGTATCTTCATTCTACATCTTGTCTGTAAGACGATTTCACTGCTTAGGAACAGACATTTAAAGACCTTTTGTTTGGGAGAGCTCAGAGGCAACAGAGATGCTCTGTTGGCATGTGAGGATGCTGCTCCCCCATTCCCAGCACCATATCTGTGCTCTGGAGCATTTTGTCATCAAAAAGCAGACAATAACAGCACTATCACAACTCATCATCACAGCAGGGTGGGCCGGGGACAGGAAGGCTGAACAAAGAGATCATTGGAATGGGGCACAGGGGGAGAAGCAGCTGAGAGGTGCCATGAGTTATGGTATTTGGCTGGTTATTCTGCACCCGCTTGGGAAGGTCTGTTGTAATCAGCACATTGAGCAAAGCTCTGGAGGAAGGGGAAAGCCACCATGCCAGCTCTGGTGATAGAGACTGCAGCCATAGCCACAAGGCAGTGACACCTCCCAGGCAGGCCACACCAGGGCTCAGCACAAGCTCCGCAGTATCACTCACTCATGTCTCACCAGCAAATCACCTGTTTAACCTTCCTCAGCTACAGCACAACCACATCATGTGCCTGGTCTGAATGCTAGAACAGATGTATCCTTCCCCAGTGCCTGACCCTCAGCAGGGCACTTCAGCCTGGCTGTGCTGGGTGCTCACACCAGGGACGGGATGGTGGCTAGCAGCCACTGTTTTTTAAGTCTGGATGTAGCTGTTCTGAAGCCCGGCCTCACCACAACACTGTGTCCAGGCCCTTTCCCAGCAGCACCAGGCAGGGCTGGAGCTCTCTCTGGAACCTCTCCCCACCTGCCAGCAGTGCCAAATCAACTGTCAGCACACGCCATGTGTTTCTGACCCAACTGAGGCAGAAGACAGATGTGTTATGCTGATGTAATTGCTCTTTTCCCGCCTAAAATCTCTGCACAGGCAAATCACCCCAAGATCCACCCAGGAATGGGGGTGCCACAGAGGATACGGAGGCTGCAGGGAGGGCAAAGTCATCTCCAGAGAAGAAGCCCACATATGAAAAAACGTCAATCCAAACCCCAGGAGTGGCCACTTCCCGTAGAAACAGAACAAAACAAGTTGAACTCTGGACACCAAATGTCCACTTCTATTGAGAGAAATTACAATTATTAAAAAGCACCAATTAACTCATGTGTAAGTTTTGACCATGCTTGACACAGATCTAACCAGAGGTAATGCCAGCTCAGAGGCACCTCTGTGAGTCTTGGGTCTCTGGGCTTTGGAAATCAAAAAATTAAGTCACACAAGGGTCAGTGTAGATGTTTTCAACTCATCCAAAACCAAAGATTTTCATCTCTACATCTCATAAATCATTTTCGTCTCTACAAAGCTAAGAAAGTAAGAAAAACAAAGTGACAAACATGCCTGGGCATTGAAAAATCCAGCAGCAGCCCCATCCCGTGAGCAGCTGATATTGCTGGTGCTATCATGCCTCTAACATTTACAGATGTCAAGTTTTGGGCTGAAAAGCCAGAGACAAAAGAAATCCCATTCCCTTCAGCTAAGCATAGAACTCACTTCAGCAGAGACCAGAACTGCAAAGGGAACTCCCAGCCTGAGTGCAGACACTGCATCCCATCATCCCAGTTTCTACAGGGATTTTTTACAAGTGCTTTATCTGGTCTTCTCCTCATGCTGGAAGACCTCAAGCAGACAGCAGCTAAGTGCCCAACCACAGGGCTGAAATACCATCAGGAGTCTGAAATAATGCGAAGAGGATGTGAAACTGTATTTTATGGGACATGCTATGGAGCAGACCCAGTTCAACACAGGTCTCAGACTCTGCAGGGAGCAGCTCCCACTGCCTGGGGCTGCCAACATAGTGGTGAGAGAGGTGCCCTTGGGCAGCGGACTCCGGTCAGTCGCTGCAGAGCCCTTCCCGGGAGTCAGCACAGCTCTGTCACTCTGCCTTATCTAAGAGGGAGGAGTTGGATCTCAGGAACAACACTGAGTTCTGCCAGCCTCTGGTTCCTGTTTGCTCCTGGATGGAGAGATTCTCCAATCCCAGAACACAGTGCTGTGGTTTGGGGGATCAACACACAGAAATTCCCACCCACAGGGCTGAGGTGGCACAGCCCGCTTGCCTGTGAACACTGTGGAGCAGCTGACAGCACCGGAGAAACTCGGAGGAAAAAACCACCAGCAGCAGCGGCTCCGCGAGTGCAGCCATCGCTCCGAGGGCTGGGAAGGAACGGCAGTGGCTTTTCTCCTGATGTGGGTGCTAGTCCCCACCGGCCTCAGCTGTAAGTGGAGCCAGTGCAGCCCGGAGTGCCGGGATCAAGCCCAGCACAGGGCGAGCAGCCAGACAGATCCTGGCTCTAGGCACCCCGGAGCCGTGCTCAGACAAGGTGTGACTGCGCAAGTGATTCAGCTGAATGGAGCAGGCAGCACGGCACAGGCAGCCTGCAGTGAGCGGCAGCGAGGGAAAGGCTCCTCCGCCCACCGCCGGCTGCCGCGCTCCAAATCCAGACACCAACTTTAAGGGGGAAACCAGGAATTTCCATGCAAACACTAAAGAATCTGCCAAACAGTGAGACAAACGGACAACATAGTGAAAGATCAAGGCTGAGATCCTCACCCAAAGCTACCCACACATGCAGGGCAGGCAGGGCTCCTGAGCGGCCAAGCTGCTTATCTCAGCCTGATCAGTGAAACAGAGACCTTGGGGAGTGTTTTCAGCAAGGAAGGCAACATTTCAGCCCTAGCCCAAATTCAAAAATCCCCAAACAAGTTCAAAACAACCCCCTCTCCTCCAAACAAAAAACACTAAGGTGTTCTGCACTGAAAGAATCAAACGAGTATTTGGATTTCCCAAACTTTTCCTCATCTCCCTCAGATTATTTAACTAAAATTCAGAGGTGATCCTGTTCCCAGCAGCATTCCCCTCGCAGAGCCCACCCTCCAGGTCTAGGCACAGCCCGGACGGGTTGGTGGAAGTGACCCCTCCACAGGCCTCTGCCTGCCAGAGCATGGAAAGGGGCTTCTCAAGGAATTTCCAGTCACGTTCCTGACTAACCACAGCCTAGGTCTGGAAAACAGCCTTGGCTCACTCTGCCTAGAGCAACTACGACAGAGAGGGATGTGGTTCATTCTCTTGCTACAGACAGGATCCACAGGGAGCCAGAGCAATTATCCCTCAAATCAGTGTTTCTGGTGCAGCAATAAGCATTTCTGGAGCAGCAACAATTATTAGTTCTTCCTGTAAGGCCGGAAGGCTCAGCCCCATTTTTCAGATGGAAAAAACCCCAAACATCAAACCAAGAGTGGTGTCACTTAGAACCTTGGAATTCAGACTGAGCCAGGGATAATTTGGGCAGGGAACCAGGGAGAGACACACTGGGCCAGGGAATGTGGAAACAAGTTCCCTGGCTTAGGAACGATGCTAAAGAGGACAGCATCTGGGCTGATGGCTTTTTGGAACTGCCGGGGCTTTGCCAGCAAGCAGGTCCTTCTACTTGTTCCTCTTGGCTTTGTGAGCTTTTATGTTACCCAACCCCGTTTCAGCCCTTCTGCTGCCCCAGAACACAAACATGCCCATGGAGACCAAGGAAGGGAAGTTTTGCAGTGGTTTAGCTGATCCAAGCTCATCCTCTAGCCAGGCAACAGGAGTATCCTGCCCCGTCCCACAGCATCGGCCTGGACAAACATAGGCTCTTCCCTTTTTGCTTGTTTTTTGATCTTAGGGTTAGTCTAAGGCCAGCCCAATGGCCACAGAGAACTAAGGAGAGGGGGCAGATCCTTCTTTTTCAGCAGGATCAAAGGTTTTGGCTGAAGGTCCTTAGGCTGCCAAGATGATGCAAGGGGTAGTCGGATCCTTCCCAAATTCCAGCACGGCTCCGGCTGCAGTGCAGCCTGGGGCTGGGGATAGGTCAGACTGCCAGGACCTCCAAGCTCCCTCCTTATTAATCCTCCAGCTGGAATCACATCCCTGGTGGGGCTGATGTGGAGGCTGGATGGCCCCCCATGGGTAGGGATGCAGGCTGGACCCAAGGGCTGCAGCAGCAGTGTCCTTGCACCTTGGCTATCCTGGAGCCAGGAACACTCGGGACAAGGGACTGCCAAGTTCCAGCCAGAAGGTGACCCACGGGGAAGCAGGGCCAGTGTCACCCCCCAGCACGGTGTGGGGGAAGCTCCAGTAGGGCCCATTCTCACCAAAACCTCCAGGCTCAGTCTGCTGAGGGTGAGGAAGCAGATCTGGACAGGGAGAGCCACACTCTGCCAGGCTGCACCGTGCCAGGCTCCCCTCCCTTCCCCGACGGCCCCGGGCACACGGACCCATCTCCATCCCTGTCCCGCGGGGTCCCCGGGGAACTCACTCGAAGGCGAAGAAGAGGGCGCAGGTGCCAAGGATGAGGAAGAGTGTCAGGTAGAAGATGCCCTTCTGCCGGGCCATCATGATACGGCCGTCGCAGCAGAAGGTGTTCCTGCCCGGCAGCTGCTCCCATTTCCGAACCACCTTCTTCCTCGCCACCATCACCGACATGGCGGGGCCGTCACTGGCGCGGCGGCGGCCGCCGCACGTTCGGGCGCTGCTGCTGCTCCTCCGCCGCCCGCGCGCCCGGCATTATCGGGGCCCCGCGGGGCAGCGCTGGGCTGGGCTGAGCCGGAGGCTGCGGGAGAGGGAACGGGGAGAGTGCTCGGTCAGCACCCGGGCGGCGGCAGCGGCACCGGTGCGGGGGGC
>WBMY01014161.1:461659-476501 GCA_013397315.1 Donacobius atricapilla
TCTCGCACCGATTTTCTCACTAGTTGCCCACAGGGACCGGGCTGCCGAACCCAGCGCAGCGGGGAGCGCACGGGATGCTCCCGTCGTGGGTTCCCCGCCCCGCCCCTCCCACCTCATCCGCACATTCCCACATTTCGCACAGAAGTTTTCACGCGGTTTTTCACACCCAGACCCTGGGGTTGGGTTCGGAGAACCTCCCCCAGGATCCCATCCCCGGCATCCTGCCACCGCCATCCCATCCATCTCTGGCATCCCACGGATAGCGCTCCCGCTGGGCACGCGGCTGCCAGCAAAGGCAGGGCACGGAGCGTCAAATCCGAGGGGAAAATACAGAACTTTTCCCGTGGTTGTTGCTATGGAGACGCGAGCAGACGGAGAACAGCCCGTTATCCCTCTCCCTTCGGCAGGCCCCTGCCCCGAGCCCCCTGTACGCCCAGCTCGGGACAGAGGAGGAGAACGACAAAGAGGGCGAGAAGGACGGATGCTGCGGGCGCAGTGACAGACACTGACACCTCTTCGGAGCGGAGAACTCCGTGTATTTGTTCCAATGATCTTCTGAATCCCATCAACCCCAAAAACGCTCCCAGGAGCCGGGTCTGGCCGGGCGGGAGGAGCCGAAGGTGCGGGAGCCCCGTCCCCGAGCCCGCGGCACTGGCGGAAAAACAGCGAATCCTGGACTCCTTGGGGCTGGGGGGAGCCACGAGGGTCACGGACGGAGCGGAGACCCGCAGAGTTGCTCTGGGCCGCGGTGGCACCGCCGGCTCCCACGGCCCGGCGAACCAGGGGCGCCCCTGGAGCCCCAGAGCTTCCCCGGAGACCCCGTCCGAGGCCGGGACGGCGACGTCCGTGTCCCGGTCCCTCCCGGGACCCCCTCGGTCCCTTACCAGTTCTCCCGCCCCGCCCGCCGGACCCGGTGCCATGGCAACTCGGACGTCAAAGAGGCGCGCTTTGCGGCAGGGCGCGAGGGCTCGGCGCGACACTCGGTGGCGCTTTGCGGCACTACCGGCGTGCGGAGCCATGGCGGAGGAGGACCCGGCAGCGGTGGCAGCCGGGAGCGGCAGCGATAGCGAGGAAGGGGTGAGCGGGGCAGGAAAGAACGCGACGGGCTCTCCGGGCGGCCTCCACCGCTGTTTGCGGGGCTCCGGGCGCTCTCCTGGGCGGGATGGGCGCAGCGGAGGACGGCGTGGCCTGGCCGGGGATGTCGGCCCCGAGACTCGGCCGAGCCCTGCCGTGGGGGCACCGGGGAGCACGTGGGAGCGGGCGCTGGGGCGATCCCCGCGGCCGCGCTCTGCCGGGTTGGGTCTGTGACCGCGTGTGCCGTGTGGCAGGAGGATGGCGAGCGGCGGCACCGGCAGCTCCTGGAGGCGATCAGCGCCTTGTCCGGACGGAAACGGTGAGTGGGGGTACGGGCGTCCCGCGTTTAGGCCCCGGGACTCCTGTAGCAGCCGCGCCGCGAGAGGCTGCACAGGAAGGGGGGCAGGTGGGGCGGTTCTCGGTCCCTGCCCTCGGCACCGGCCTCAAACCCTCCAGAGCACTCGGGGGACACGAGGAACCTTTGGGGTTGTTTTCTGTCCCTCTCTCGCAGGCGGAAGCTGGCGGAGCGCTCAGAGGCGAGCGGGCAGGTTTCCGAGTTCAATATCACCTGCCAAGGTGAGGCAGGGAGCTGGGCAGGGCTCGGGGATCTGGGACGGCGCTGCCCACCAAGAGCCACTGTGAGGGCTGGGACAGCTCCCTCACCTGGCAGTGCCACACCTATGTGTAGGTGCTGGGGAAAAGCTGGTTCTGTCGGAGCTGCTGCAGCCCATCCATCCCAAATCCACGCTGGGCAGCGTGAAGAAGGAGCTGGCCAGAGTGAAGCGGAAGGCAGCAGTGGAGCTGCCTCTGAGCAAAGAGGAGGCCAAGAGGGTGAGTGTAGGGAGCCAAGGGGGTCTGAGGTGAGCCCCCAGGATCCTCGTACCCCTCCCCAATGGCAGCATCATGTTTCTCTGCCCATCCTGTTCCCCTTCAGGTGGTGAGGGAGGCCGCCTACGTCACCACCTCGAAGGACGTGGGGAGGTGGCAGCCGGTGGTCCTGCAGAACCGGCGCGCGGAGCAGCTGGTGTTCCCCCTGCGGCAGGACATCGCCACCGTGACCCCTCTGGAGACAGTCACCTCAGCGTGGAAGGTGGGCGCGGGGGGTCACAGGGCTGGGGTGGCTCTGGGGCTTTGGCCAGGGTGACTCCAGGATCAGCTGGGGCAGGTCAATGTCTCCTGGCTGTGCTGGGGGCAGTGATGGAGGTGAGGAAGGCCCAGCCTGTGGCTGACACTGGGCAGGTGCCCACTGAGCTAGGGGAGGTTAGGAGGGCAGTCTGTGTTTCTCACACAGGGTAGGTGTATAAATTCAATCTGGAGCAAGCCAGGTAAGATGTGAGCAGTGGGTTTGGAGCCTGCTCTGTCCCCTCTCCTCCTTGTAAGCCTCTCAGGGCCAGGCACGCGGGTGTGTCCCTTGGCCAGAAGTGCTGAGACAGAGGGAATTGGTTTGCCAAGTCCTGCATGCCTGGAAACATTCTTTACAAAAGAGGGATGTGTTTGGCTTTGAATGCAAGTTCCTCTGGGGTTGTGCTGCTGGCAGGAAGCCACTGCCATGCCCGGGAGTTGTCAGATGCCCAGGTGAGGGAGGGGCAGCCCCTGCTGAACTCCCAACAAACCTGTCACTCACAATGATCGCCCAAAGGTCCATTTCTGTTTTGGAGGGACATGGCATCGTGTGGCCTGGAGCTCCTGCTCCATGCTTCCTTGTGTGATGCCACCTGGTCAGCGCTGCCTGGCAACTTGGAAGCCACTCTAATGTGGGAGGAATTCTACCTGCCTTCACCTGGCCATGTGGCTGGGGTGTACCCAAGGGCTGCAGTGTGAGACCCGTGAGTGGGGCTGTGACCACCAGGTCCCACAAGGCGGGGGACACTTCTCTGGGCCTTCCATAGACCTACGTGGGGGCAGTGAGAATGGATGGGGACATCCAGTGGAGCACTGGCCCTTGCAGTTCTCTTCATCCTCTTGACGTGTCTACTGTCCCAACAGGCCCGAACGCCACTGGAGCAGGAGATCTTTGCATTGCTTCACAAGACACAGCAGCCTGTCACAGACCCGCTGCTGACACCAGAGGAGATGGCCTCGCTGCAGGCCATGAGCTTGGAGGAGGTGAGGCTTCACCCTGCTGGGCCCTGGCTCTGGGGGCCTCTTCCTTGGCCTCATTCCTCTCCTCATGCTCCCCATCGCTCACCCTGTGCTCTCCATCCCTCACCTCGTGCTCCCTGGCAGGCCTGCCGCCGGCGAGCGGAGCTGCAGAAGGCCCGGGCAGTGCAGTCCTACTACGAGGCCAAGGCACGGCGAACAAAGCGGATCAAGAGCAAGAAGTGAGGCTGTGCCTGTGCTGGGCTGGATACGCTGGGAGGGCTGGGCTGCCCCGCCATGCCCATGGCCTGCCCAGCCCCTGAGCCACGCCTATGCCACAGGTACCACCGTGTGCTCAAGAAGAGCCGGAGGCGCCAGGCCCTGAAGGAGTTCGAGCAGCTGCACAAATCAGATCCTGCGGCCGCCTTGGCACGGCTGGAGGAGCTGGAGCAGCTCAGGATGCAGGTGCTGCCTTGGCACCTCTGCCCCACCCCTTGGGAGGGCCCTGCTCCTTGGGGAGCTCTGTGTGATGCTTCTCTTCCCCCAGGAGCGGATGAGCCTTAAGCACCAGAACAAGGGAAAATGGGCCCGATCCAGGGCCATTATGGCTAAGTATGACCTCGAGGTGAGATGGAGCCACAGAAGGGTTTGGTGGGATGGGACCTTAAAGCTCATCCAGTTCCACCCCCCTGCCATGGGCAGGGACGCTTTCCACTAGACCAAGTTGCTCTAAGCCCCAGCCAACATGGCCTTGAACGTTTCTGGGGATGGGGCAGCCACAGCTTCTCTGGGCAATCTCTGCCAGGGCCTCCCCACCCTCACGGGAAGAATTCCTTCCCAATATCCCATCTGTCCCTGCCTCCTGTCAGTGTGCAGCCATTCCCCCTTATCTTGTCCCTCCAAGCCACGGTATAAAATCTCTCTAGCTCTTACAAGCCCATTTATACACTGGAATGCCATGACAGGGTCCTCAGCACTGCCTGGGGAAGGGTGGGAGGCTGAGGTGGGCAGGGAAGGTTGGGAATGTTGTCTCTGCCCTGTGTTAGAGCCTCTCGGTGCCCTCTAGGCCCGCAAGGCCATGCAGGAACAGCTGGCCAGAAACAAGGAGCTGATGCAAAAGGTGCGGGTGGAACCGCCTGAGGAGGAGCTGTGTGAGGTGCCAGAGGAGGACACCACAGCCTTGCCCGTGCCCACTGGGACCAGTGGGGCTAATCCCTGGATGCTAGGCAAGCCCAGTGGCCCGGCCCTGGAGCCTGAGGCACAGGAGGGTCCAAGTGATGACACAGTGCCTGGTGCTGTGGAGAACAAGGACGAGATGGAAGAGAAGGAGGAGCTGTCAGAGGAAGAAGCTCTGCTGCAAGACTTCAAGCAGAAGCGACGGGAGCGGACAGGAAGCCCTGAGGGGCACAGTGAGGACCATGGTGAGGAAGGAGCTTGAGACCCTGAGCTGGGTGGGCTGGGAGTGCTTTGGGGCTGGACAGAGGAAGGGGGATCTGGGGACAGTTTTTGGCTGGTTTCACACAGCTGTCCTTACTCTCTGCCCTGTGGAGTGACTATTTCTACCCTCAACAGGTAGAAAACAGCAGTCGGTAGGTGCTGATGAGACTGAGGCCAGTGCTGAGCAGCGCAGGGACAGCCCAGTCCCCCAAGCCTGTGCTGAAGAGCTGGGGGACAGCCCAGTCCCCCCAGCCTGTGCCGGGGAGCTGGGGGACAGCCCAGTCCCCCCAGCCTGTGCCGAGGAGCTGGTGAGCACAGGGCTGGAGCCCCCCCTTCAGGCCCAGGAGCAGCTCCTGCTCTCGGAGCAACTGCGCCGTGTGCAGACCATGGAGGATGTGGAGAGTCTGGCTAAGGAGGAGCTTGTGGAGGAGCAGGAGAAGCAGGTAGCCCCAAGAACAGGGAAGCGAGCACAGCAGCAGGAGAAAGGCAGAGCTGGGGACAAACATACCAGGAAAACACCAGCCAAGAAGAAGATGATCAGCCTGGAGGCTGTGCTGGATGGGAAGCCTCAGGAGATGGACTGCCCCAGCCTTCCAGTGGTCCTGGAGGAGGAGGTGAGCAGGACAGGCCTCCCCCGTGCTCCGCAGTACCTAAAACACCCATCCAGTAATGTCTAAACCATAAAGTCCCAGTAAACCCAAACCCTCGCCTGGTAACCCTAAACTCCATTCAAGTAACCCCAAACCTCTGTTCAGTAACTCCCAGTAACCCCAAACCAGTAACTCTAAACCTCCTCCCAGTTACTAGAAGACCCAAATGAGTAACTCCCAATAGTCCTAAACCCCTTTACAGTAACCCCAAATCCCCACCAGTAATGCCCAGTAACTTTTACCCCCTTCCCACTCTCCCTAGTACCCACAACCCCGCTCCCAGTGCCTCCCAGTTTGTCCCCGTCTCTTCCAATTCCCCCAGTTACCCTTAAACCCACTCTGCCTTGTCCTTGTGCAGGAGGGTGGCATCGAGCAGCGCGGGATGATCACGGAGGCCTTTGCTGGGGATGATGTGGTCGCTGACTTCCGCCGGGAGAAGCGCAAGGCGGAGGAGGCGGCAAAGCCGCAGCCGGTGAGCCTGGTGCTGCCAGGCTGGGGCGAGTGGGGCGGCACGGGGCTGAAACCCAGTGCCAGGAAGATCAAGAGGTGAGTGGGGGAGAGCTCAGGGATGCGCCCAGCCCCATGCCAGCCCTGACCGCTCACTTGCCCACAGGTTCCTGATCAAGCCGCCCCCGGCGCCTCCACGGAAGGACCAGCACATGCCCCACGTTATCATGAGTGAGAAACGCAACATCCACGCGGCAGCACATCAGGTGGGATTGCACGTGGTGTCCATGACAGCTCCAGCACCTGGGCGAGCCTGGGGCATTCCTATAATCCCTTCCTGAAACAGGGAAGGCCCTGCCTGTATTCCCTGCCCAATGCTTAGCTTCCAGCTTAAACAGCTTGGAAATGAAGGAGGAGGGATGTACAGGGCTGCTGCCTTGGTGGTGGTGGTTGTTCTAGCCCTCTTGGGCTCTCCGGAAATGGAAACAGAGTGTGAGTGGGTCCTGGACAACTGGGAAGCAGTGGACGTAAGGGGCAGCATGGGCTGGAAAAGCTGGGCTGGATGGTTCGGGCCATTACTGCTGCAGTATCCCCACAGGTCAGCGAGCTGCCCTTCCCCTTTGAGCGGCACCAGCAGTTCGAGCAGAGCATGCGAACACCCGTGGGCCCCACCTGGAACACTCAGCGTGCCTTCCAGAAGCTGACGGCCCCTCGAGTCATCACCCGCACTGGCCACATCATTCAGCCCATCTCAGCTGAGGATGTCCCTGACACAGCCCCTGGCAGCAGGGCCAGGCTCGGGGAGGAGGCCTTGCCCAGGAGGACAGCCATTTCCAAGGGGAAGGCTGTGCCCAGGGGGAAGGCTGTGCCCCGGGGGAAGGCCGTGCCTGGGAGGAAGGCTGTGCCTGGGGGGAAGGCTGTTCCCAGAAGGAAGGCTGTACCCGGGCAGAAGGCACAGCCCGGGCAGGGCAGAGCACGGTAGCTCTGTGTCTGCAGCCTGAGGGCTTGAACTGGAGCAAGCAGAGGAACCAGGAGCAGCTCCTGGTTTTGTCCAGTTCCTTCTACCTCTTTCTCTGCAATAAAACCCAGGGTGGCCCTTTCTGTGCTGTCTGCATGGCTGCCTTGGCAGTGTCAGGGGCTAGGTTGGGCCCGTGCCCTCCATCCTGGCCTTTGGGTCCATGCAGGATCGGGTGCTTTGGCTGAGTTGAGGGTGAGAGCTTGGTCAGGCTCATAGTGGGGCACTTCTGGGAGGATGGTGAGGGACTGGAATAGCTGCCAACATCCTGTCCTGTGCCTTTGTTTTTTATATCCCCATTTTTGTACCTATATAGATTTTTACATCTTGACCAAAGGGGCTTTCTCCCCACCTTGTCATGCTGAGCCTGGCCTTCGGGGTGTTTCTCAGGTCCACCTGCGCTCCCAAAGTACCTGCTCAGCCCTAATATACCTGATCACCTGGAAATGGCACTGTCAGGTGCTGCTGCTGCTTTGCACGTGCTAGGGGCTGGCTCTGTCCATGGGCAGCCCCCACTCCTGCTGCCCACCTCCAAGCCCATACTGTGTCCCCAGCCAGCCTTTGGAGCATGACAGTGAGGTGCCTCTCAGGGGTTGGCTGGTGCATCCAGCACGAGTTGAGAGATGTTGCCAGAGCCTTAGGGACTGGGCAGGGATCCCTCCAGGCCTCTCCCCTCACTTAAAACGGGCTGTGCTCAGCACCAGTTGGAGAAACACTTCCCGGCCTCAGCGCAGGAGCAGGAGCTGCTGCTGCTCCCAGGAAACTCGTGTCCCTCGTGTCAAGGACACCTCCTCCCACCTTGGCGCTGCAGCCCGCCCCGGGCATGACTTGTCCCCAGGGCCACCCTTCTCCCTTACAGCTGGGTCAGACCAGGAAACGGGGCCCATTCTGTTGGGCTGGAGCGCAGGCACCACCCCGTGCTGACTGCAAGTCTCCTGTGACTCCCGCAGGCCTCTGGGTGCTGGCTCTTCCTGACCTGGAAGGGGATTGGGGGCTGACATGGGGCCGGGGGCCCATCCCGAGTGTCTGTGGTCCTGCAGCACCCGGGGCAGGGGGTCAGAGGGCGCTGGCCCGTGATGGGGCCACGGTTGCGTTGCTTAGGGGAGANATTTCCGTGCTGTGACGCCGAGAGCCCCTCGCGAGGCTGGTGGCCCCAGCAGAGCCTGCGTCCCTCTGCCATGCGAAACCTTCGCCCCCGGGGATGTCGTGGAGGGCATGAGGTTTCGTGTTCGTTTTAGTAAAAGGTGAAGCGTCCTGAGCAGGGGGAAGCAGCGTCTTCTACCAGCCCCTCCACCTGCCTGCAGCCCCTCAGAGCCCTCCCCAGCCCGCTGCGACTGAGGCCAGGAGATCCCCGCGGCACTGCTGTCCCTGTCCCTCTTGCAGGGGCCCTCCCTCGCCTGCCCTGGCCAATGGCTCTGCCTTCCTCCTCCCCAACCCGGACAGTGTTTGGCTGGATGCGATGGGCTGTCCCAGCACTCAGCCCACCTCCCCAGCTCCAGCCCCGGGATGCTCGGGGTACCCGCGCTGGGTACAGTCCGAGGAGCCTGTCACGGCAGAGCTGGTTCGGGCTCAGCAGGATCTGCGGAGTGCTGTCCCGTTTGCCTCTCTGCAGGGAGGGGGAACCCTCACATGCCTTCAGCCCCTGAATTTGGCCCGCCCCACGGCAAAGGATGCTGCTGCCGTGCGTGGTGTCACCCGTGTCCCTGAGGAGGGGGCACTGCCACGCGAGGTCTGGCCCTGCCCAGCCTGAACTGGGACCTCCCTAGCTCCGATGTGATGCTCCCTCCAGGGCCGGGAAGATGGTGGTACCAGGGCAGTCTTCGGGTGCAGATCCTGCAGAGGACAGAGGCTGGCAGGTATAACACCAACTCAGACCTGGAGCAAGCAGGTCTGCAGCTGGCACAAGTTGGATCACCTGGAGTAGTGACAGGACCTGTCGAGGTGCAGATCCCTATATGGATCCCTGCCTTACACAGAGCTGGTGGGTCTGGCAGTGTGGGTAATGCTCAGCGTGGGAGGGAACAGCTGTAGCCACACATCTGGATCTGCCTCATCCTATGAGGAACGGCAGCACTGGACTGGACTGGCTTGAACTGGGGCTTCCAGTATCCAGAGATGCTTCAAAAATAAACGGGCACAGCATTAGCATGAGCTGCTGGGTTGAGTAGGAGGGATCCTAGTGTGGGGGGACCACTGCTGCTGACATCCCGGCCCCTCCAGGCTCCTGCTACAGCACAGGCTCCTCTGGAGCACCCACACCAAGGCAACATTTGTCCCTCTGATTTCTCTGCGGAAATGGATTTACTGAGCACAGGAGCTTGGGGTTTTTCAAGTAATACCCCATTTCAGGTCTGCTGCAGGACAGGGGGATGCCAGAGATGCCCACTGGCATCTCCCAGGGCGGTGGAGAAGGGGGCGTGAGCCCTTTGCAAGGGGATAGAAATGGGTCGGGGAATCTGGCACGGCTTCGGGCTGGGGTGGCTCCCTGTGGGGACTTCCCCGGCCTGATCGTGGCTCTCCCCGTGACAGCAGGGCCAAACAGGGCAGCAGGCTGCCAGACAGGGTCCGAGTCGAGGAGAAACCTGGACAAAGCCCTGTTGTCGCCATCCACCTCGTCGGCCACAGGAGCCCGGGGGCCGCGGTGCGAACATGCAGCCCTCCCTCAGCCGCCCCAGCGCCGCGTCCCCCGGGAGCCGCGAGCGGCTGCGGTTGCTCTTACTGGCCTACTTTCCGGGCGACGTCAAAGTCGGGCTTACGGAGCCGGGAGCCGCGGCGAGGGCGGCCGAGCTGCTCCCGGTGCCCGCGGGGAGCGGGGGCTAATCTGGGCCCGGGGCCGCCCAGCCTGGCTGGCACATGGGCGGTGGGCAGCGGGGCAGGGCCGGCGGTGCTGCCGTGGGGTTGGGGACGAGCACAGCCTCCTCGAGGTCCCCCGGGACAGGGACCCACCCTGTGGCAAGGGCCGCTCCAGCGCCGGGGAGCTCCCGGTGCAGCCGGGCTCCTGCACCCGGCGTCCCGGGAGGCCAGTGGGAGCGGGATGGAGCAAAAGGCAGATTTAAAATCAACAAACAAAAGGCTTTTGGTCGTTGTTTTTTTTGGGGTTGGGGTTTTTTGTTTCTTTTTTTGTTATATTTTTTTAATGTAGGCTATAAATAACCTGTAAAATATTTCGTCTGGGCTGTTTCTGCAGCTGAAATCTTGTCCCTCTGGCTTCCCAAGCTCAGGATGTGTGTGTGAGCACTGGGGCCATCATGAAGCAGCCCTGGATGTCTGGGGTGGATCCCTGGGGTCCTCTCCTTTTGCTCACTGGGATCGGGGAATTTCCATGTCCCTGAACACCTCCAGCCTTCATGGGCTGGAAACGGTCCTCCCCAGAATGGGCCTGGGCTCCATTCCCCGGGGTGAGAGAGGGGCTGAGCACCACCCCCCGACTGGACAGAGGCGAGAGGCTCATCTTGGCACATTGCAGGACAAACAGGGCAGGGGAGGCAAGGCTGGGGTTGGAACGTCAGGCTCAGAAATGCTCTCCCCAGCCTGTCCCGTGCCGGGGACAGGGGTGGTCTCTGCTCCCCGGATCTCTCAGCCTCCATCACCCCGCACCAGGGGCGCGCTGACACCTCGTTCCTCCCGCCGCGGTACCCGGTGCCCGGCACATCCCGGCCGCATCTGGGCGCCGCAGCGGTTTCCGTGGAGATGGCATCTCCCAAGCCCGCACCGCCCGAGCCGGGGGTTTCCATGGAGATGCCGTATCCAGCACGGCACAACCTGAGCCGGAGATTCTGCCGAGATGGTGTAGCCGGGACCCTCGCCCCGCAGCAGGGGCACTCCCGGGGACATGGGTGGCCGGGGCCCTCCATGGCTCGGGGGTGCCTGTGGTGTTACCCACCGCTCCTCACACCAGTTCAGTGACAGCGCTAAGACACCGATACCTGCGGCTCTGAACGTCCTGGGGGAGCTGTAGCCAGCCTTGTCACCCTCCAGAGCAGGAACCCACTCACTCGGGCTGTGTTGTCACATTCAGGGTCTCCGAGAGATGGCGGGTCTCTGCCTGTACCCACCTGCCCGGAGAGGAAAGAGGGACATCCTCATGTCCCACGATGACTTTGTCCCTGCTGCCACCTTGCAGCTCCCACAGCGACACATCAGGGTGGGATGTCAGTGACACCAGGTGGGAAGAAGGCACTGTGATGCACTCCTGCACCAGAGGATCAGGTACCCAGCCACAAAGCAGCAGCATCCCAGAAACTGGCTGTTCTGGTCAAGTTCCAGAACAGCCAGAGCACCAAAAACCTCCCAGGGGGGACATGAAGGGCCCCAAAGGGCAGGACTGAGGCCAAGCTGAAGGGTGAGCAGAGGCAGATGTCCTCCTGGCAGGCAGCTGTGTGTATGTGTGCCCTGGCCAGTGTTATAACAGCAGCTTCATTTGAGCACAGCTGCCACAGAGGTGGCACTTTCCGTTCTCCACAAGGCAGAGCTCTGGCAAACCCCAAGCTCACACCGCAGAGACAGGAGCGTGAAGCATGGGAATGCTCCTGGGACACACTCCTGCTCACTCAGTGCCTGTGGGAGATGTGGGGCTGGTTCAGCCCCATGTCCCTCCTTGCCTCAGCCCCCTCCATACTTCTGCTCCACCTCTGCTCCCAGCTGGACCTTCCTTGGCCACCCTTGTCCTGCCCAAGCTAAGGCCATCGGAGCCTCCATGAGGGCTTCTCAGCTGGCAGAGCAGGAGCAGCCAGGAGCCTGGGGGTGATGTGTGAGGCTGGGCATTGCTGGCCATTCCAGCCTCCAGCTCCTGGGGAACCTCAAGTCCCCACACAGCCTGGCCCCTGACAGGACTACTAGCAGCACTTCCCGTGTCCCCAGGCACAGGCTGTCAGATGAAGCACTGTGGTCAGAGCCCAGCTCTTTGTCTGCTGTTATAATTAGGAGCCCCCGGTGAGTACCGAGGCCGGACCTGGGAAGCTCAGAGCTGGGGGACAGACACTAAAGGAGCTGGAATCTGGCATGGCAGCCTGGGAGCAGGGGCAGGCCCTGTTCTGCCCACAGCCAACTACTCTCTAGAGCCTTGTGCTGCGTTGAAAAGGGCTGGAGTGTAGCCAGGGCTCTATGTGGGCACCCCTCTCACCTCTGCCAGCTCTGCAGGGCTCCTCACCTGCTTTCTGGGGCTCCCCTGGCACCCCAACCTCTGATCACCGAACTGTATTCTCTTCCCCTCCATCACTTTGCCCTTGCCCTGGCTGCTAGCTCTTCCCTTGGCTCCCAGGCACAACATGGGTCCTCCCTGCCTTATCCTGGTGATCCCACATTCTCACCCCCTCAGCAGTACCCTCCCAGCCCAGGGCTTCTCCTGGGATGTGGAGGAGGAAGGCAGCAGAGACAGGATATGCCTGCTGACTCCTGTCTGTGCTGCTCACCATGGGCAATACACACTTCTCCAGCCAGCGTGGAGGCCTGGCGTGGATAAAGAGGAAGAGGCCAATCCCAAATTCCCTTGGATAGTCCAAGAGGAAGCCACCCATAATCTCAATCCATGAAATTCCCTTTCTGAGGAAGGAGCAGCCTTGTTTTGGCCCCAGCAGCTGGGTTCAAAATGTCAGCCTCTGAGCTCATAACAGATCCAGTTTCTCACACAGGAGGTGGGACTCTGTCCCATGTCCCTCCTGAGTGCCGTGTCCCTCGGGGAGCAGGGAGAAGAGGGGCTGCGCAGCAGGACAGCAGGCAGCAGCCTGGCATGTCATGTGCACTGCAGTACTTGTGGCCTCCCTGCCCACCATTCCCTGTCTCCAACTGCATGCAGGGAGGACAAGGCAGCCACTCTGACACTGTCACCTTCTTTCTGCACTGCCATCCATGATGCCAGTGTTTGTCGTCAGAGTGGGGACAGCCCATGGAAGGTGGGAGGGCAAGGGCTGCAGTTAGAGGTGACACCTCTCCACAGTGTCACTACACCAGCCAAACCCAGGTGAGCTCTGCCTACCTCAGAGAGAGCAGCATGGAGGATCCTTCTTCAGAAAAGTCCCAAGAAACCCAGTGAGAAACCTCCAGACACCGCAGAAATGGACACCCCATTCCTCCCAATGGGACACCCATCCCCTGGCTCCTCAGTCACAACCCCACCTTCCCAGTGGAAGCTGAGGTGTCCAAGGCAGAACCAGCCCTGGGCAAGGAGGTGACATGGAGCACATGAGGCATCAATCACCTCATCCCTCTTCTTCCGGTTCCAGGAACTATAAGCCACCTTTGCTGCCACCAGCTGCCACTACCCTGCCAGAGGAGAAGGCTCCACGATCCCAGCTTATCCAGAGACACCTGCCAGCCTGGCTGCTCAACCATGGCTGGCACCAACATGATTCCCAGAAGGGTCAGGGTCTCCCCACAGCAGCCTGGCAGGAGCAGACTGTGCCATTCCCAGCTGGGTATCTTAGCCAGCATGTTCTGGTTTCTGGTCAGGAAAGGGGCAGTGATGTGGATTCTGCCCAAAGAACAGTGGGAAGAGGAGAAATAATAAAAAAAAAGGACACAAAATGGAGCAGTAATGACAAAAGCAGCAGCAACAGTACTGCAGGCCAGGTCAGAGATCAGCCTCAGGCCCTGGTGGCCCAGGGGACCAGAGCAGGCAGGGGACACACAGGCCAGGGGCTGCCCTGGGCACTTGGAGGGCTCACAGGTGCCCTTGGACTTATGGAGCTTGGCAGGAGTCCTGCTGCCCAGGAAGGTGGTGTAGAGGAAATGCTGAAGTGAGGCAGCAGCTGGAGCTGCCCACAGCTGGAGGGTCCAGGGGGACATGTCCCCAGGATGGAGGGGACGTAAAGAGCTCCCAGCTCCCCCTGCAGCACAAGGCCCGGCTTGATTCCCTTGAGGAATTACCAGTGAGGGTTCCTTCTCATATTTTCACTGTGACAGATCATTCCCATTGGCATTTCTTCAAGTTAGTCCATGACTGGTACCTGATTAGCTCCACTCCCTGATGGAGAACGCCCCTTATTCCCCAGACTTCCCCATTGCCCTGGAACATAAGAGCCACAGAATTTTTCACCACCACCTTTTAAAGCCCTTTGGTGCAAATTATCCCATCCTCAAGATTTTAAAGGTTCTAATGAGGCAGGAGCAGCGGCATGTTGGAGGATGCGATGGTGGGATGCAGAGCTCTCCCAGTCAGCACCATGCAACCCTGAGTGTCATTCCTGCAGGGACAGGGTGAGGCAGCTGTAGGACGAGGCTGTTAGTCAAACTGCCTGTTTCTAATTGCACCAGGATGCAAATAAGGCAGGTCTTTATGAACCTGGGGTCATGTGCCCATCTCCGGCTGTGCTAGCCTGGCTTTCTGACCATCACCCAACCTGAAATGTCTCTTGGAGCACCTCTTTTACCCACAGTCTAGTTGTGGAGGCAACAGTGGGAATAGGTTCAATATAATGTGGAGAAGTGGAGTAACTCCCCTCTGCAGGAAGAGCTTCCTCCCTCACGGCCTTCCTCGGTGGAGCCCTGGCTCTCTGCCTTCCCACGGTTCTGGCAGCCCCATGTTTCACCCTGCCAGCCCTTCACAGTGCTGTCTACAATTCCCGAATCTCATGCCCCACAAGCTCGGCACACTTCTGCCCACAGACCCCTGCCCTAAACTGCTGTCCAAGTCCCCACACCCCCAAAAGGGGGGCGGGCCGTCTCCTGCCCCAGGCTGCAGTGGCCTTTTCTGAAAAAAAAATAAGGCTCGATCTCTGTGTAAGATGTTTTTTCTGCTCCTTAGGCACTGAAAAGGTTTGGGGCTGTGGCTGCAGAGGACTCTCCCGGCAGGTGACACCAGGTTGTGTCTGCCACCCTAGATGTGCCACCTGGGGCTGGCCACACCCTGGAGCCCGTGCCCACCGCCTGGAGGCCCTCAACGCTGAACTAAGAAGAGACTTCCCCATCGGATGGACCAAGGTGGGGGAGCAAACGGGTCCTGCAGGGGTGAGGGCAGCACGGACCCGATGGAGATCAGCAACGGAGCCCACGGGGGTCTGAGCAGCACGACACGGGCGCGGGACAGTGACATCCGCCAGCTCCTCCGGCGCCCACGCAGGATCGCGGGCCGCGGTCACCGCAGCACCGCCCCGTTCCGAGCCCACCCCGCAGCCCTGCGGGGCCCGGCCCCGGGAAGCCCCCG
>WBMY01014171.1:0-47103 GCA_013397315.1 Donacobius atricapilla
CATGGGCAGGGACGCCTTCCAGTGGACCAGGCTGTTCAAAGCTCCATCCAACCTGGACTTGGACACTTCCAGAGATGGGGCAGCCACAGCTGCTCTGGGCAACCTGTGCCAGGGCCTCACCACCTTCACAGCANAGGGCCTCAGCGCCCTCTCATAAAGAAATATACAATTTCTTTCTAATATCCAATCTAAATCTCCCCTCTGTCAGTTTAAAGCCATTTTCTCTTGTCCTGTCCCTCCATCTCTTGTCCAAATTCCCTCTCCAGTTCTCCTGGAGCTGTTTTAGGCACTGGAAGGGTCTCTAAGATCTCTCCAGAGCCTTCCCTTCTCCAGGCTGAACACCTCCAGCTCTCCCAGCCTGTCTTCAGAGCAGGAGGGCTCCAGCCCTTGGAGCATCCCCATGGACTGAAATTTTACTTGTACTGAAAATGTGATCCTGGGTCTGCAGGGGTTCATGTGCTTTTGGGGAAGATTTTGTTTCCCAGTTGGAAATGAGATGATTTCTGCTGAGGAAATCAAATTGATAATGGATGGGCTTTGGGAGATGCAGCTCTTGAACCCTTCACCTGCTACTCCACCACTCCTTTGGCCTTGTCCCTTTTTTTTTTTTAAAAAAAAATATCTGCAAGTAGGTAAATATGAAAATGGGAAATAAATCAAACAATTTACTGGAACTTAGCCAGCTGTTCTCCACAGCAGAAAGGATTAAAGTGCATTTAGCTCTTAGCCCCTCTATGGTCTGGAAAATGATTCCTTTTATTCCAAAGCAGATACCCTAAATAAGGTGCTTGACTCCATAAAAGGTTGCAACCAGTGGAACCAAGCAAGGAAAACAATATGTAAACTACCTGATACTATTCACCTTCTGCTCTTGTAGTCGTAGACTGACGTGTTTATATTTCTTGGGCCGGGTGGTGAACATGAGGGGTTATTCTATAAAACAGTTCCTTGACAGAAGGAGAAAAATGTCTACAAAAGGAATGTGCTAATGCTGTTTCCATGTGGGATGTTTTTATGGTTATCCCACCCCCAGCAGCATACACACGCATGCAGAGCCCCAGTGAACAAACAAAACAAATAGTTTTCAGCTTTAAAGTCAAAGCAGCATTTATTAACTCTTTAGGGAATAAGGAATTTGATATTCTGATTTAGGGTGTTCCTATTGCATCAGTACCCTTGTTACCTCAGAGATAAAATCCAGGTGGGATTCAGCTTGTGGAAGAAAAATAGAAAAAGATTTTTCAGTTTGTGTTTTTTGAGGTGATGTAATTGGTGCCTTGGTGGGAAAATGATCACAACTCCAGGGCAAGTCAAAATATTTCTGACGCCAGGGAACGTCCCATTCTTTTTGGTGCCCGTCAGTAAATGTGGCTTTTGAAATACTTCCACAAATCCTCCTGCATCAAAGTAGATCTTCCCCCTCTGGGCCCCTGCGGATGAAGGAATATCTCCTTAGGTGGTTTGGGGTATGTTTTTTGCCTCACTCCTCTGCCCTCCAGGCTGCAGCTGATCTGGAATGTGCAAACTGCTCTCCAGCTGTGAGAGCACCACATGAGTCCGGCGTTTGCAGCCAGGCCCTTGTCCTTAACCAGCTGGAGAAGGTTCACCGTCAGCCCCACGCATGGGAACCCCCTTCGGCTCCCAGCCATCACCTCTCCTAACACTACTGGCCCAAAAAGACAAGAAATAGATTTGAGGCCAAGCATGTGTCCTCTGACTGCCATGGCTTTCTGGCTGGGTGGTGCTTGTGGACATCGGCTTTTCTCCCAGGGAGCTTCCAGCTTGGTTTCTGCCGCCTGTGGGCAGTTTTGTAACCAGCTGTGGTGGTACCTCTGCTGTTCTCACCCGCTGGAGCTGTTTGAATGGCCCTTGGGGTAAATCCTGTCCAGGGAGAAGTGTCTTGAGATGGACTCCTGGAATCATGGAATCATTAAGGTTGGAAAAGACCTTTAAGATTGTCAAAGTCCAACCTTTGAACGAACAGCACCACACCCACTACACCATATGGTAAAGTGGCACATCTCATTATTTGAACACTTCCAGGAATGATGACTCTGCAGCTTCTCTGTTCCAATGCTTTACCACTCTTTCATTGAGGAAATTTTCCTTATATCCAACCTGAACAGCCTCTGGCACAACTTAAAGCCAGTGCCCCTTGTCCTGTTACTGGAAGCCAGGGAAAAGAGGCTGACCCCCACTTCACCACAGCCTCCTTTCAGGTAGTTGTAGAGAGCAATAAAGTCTCCCCTGAGCCTTCTTTCCAATTTAGACACTGGCAAGATGATGGCGATTGCTAGAGGACAACATTGTGAACTCACAGGACTTAACTGTTCAAATCAAAATAGGGAGAAGTAGTGTATATGATTGGCTGGGTGCACTTTATTAATTTCTGTCTTGTTTGTTGTTTTCCGGAGTGTGAATTGGCAGGATTTTTCTTTAAGCCCTTTTTGAACTTGGTTATCCTCTATTGCTTCCTCTAAAAATTTCTCTGAGCTCCTATCATGATCCATTATTTGTGAGCGCTTCACTGCCGGTAGCAGATATCTGAAAATGGAAACATTTTCAGAAATGCGAGTGATGCTGCACAGTCGTGTTGCCTGGCTGGACAGACAGGAGTTGCAGTTCTAGGTTGCTCTTGACCTTGTGGTGGGATGTGCCTCGCTGTTTACTGAACCTGGGTGCTGCCAGGAATGATCCCACTACTAAATGAATTTGGGAGAGTGTTGCAGAAAGCGGGGTGGCAGGAAGGTTTCCAGGGCAAGGCAGCAGGCCTTGGGGATATTTGCTCAGAAATTTTGTCCTTGCTTTGCTTTTGTCTTGTTTTGTATGTGTTTTTCTTTTATTCTGAGTTCATTGAAGGCTTTGCTGGAAGAGCCCCTTCAGCCATAACCTTTAAAACTGCCATGTGAAGTGCAGGGGCAGTCAGAAAAGCCACTCTCTGGAAGTGACACGGCGGCACGCAGTCGAGGATTTCATCCCTCTATGTTCGTTTTTTGTGCAATGAAAATCTGAATTCGAGTTGTGATTTCCCCACTCCTTTTTGCAGTGCCAATGCTCCACATCCACCCTGAGATCTTCTCGGTTCTTCCCAGGAAGTTCCAGCAAAGCATCTGGAACTTCCCATCTCCTTTGTGGCATTCACTTTTTCTCCTGCCTTTTATTTTTGTTTGTTTTAAAGGAAAAGTTAATTTCTCTGGTGCAGAGGAAGGGCAAGTGCATTTGGTAAGTGAATTTTGCACAGCCTGACTTTTGGTCACGCGTATCCAGTGGCACCAGCATCCAACCACCCCTAAATCCTGCAAAACTCACCCTGGCAGAACAACCCCCCCCACCACCGTGACGTGTTTGTCAGTTCTTCTCTGATTGAAGCTTGGCTCTGCTTCACCTGCATCACTCTTTGATGCGATTTTCACCCCGACATTCCCCTGATTAGGGGTTTTCTGTCTCTTAGAGTCCCGTACCAGGGTTTAAAAGATGAGATGGAACCTGTGGGTCGGTCTTCAAAGGTGTTTATTCTATTTCTGATCTCAAGGCCTCACAGCAGTCTCAGTGCACTGAAGGAAAGCAGCTACAGGAACATGGACGGAGGGTCCAAGGTCATTTTAAAGATTTCTGATCCAATTAACTCTAAAAACGTACTATATTTACAGTTTTGTGCCAATAACTGTCACCTATTCTAGACATGCAATTTCTACCTTGAATCCACTCTACCAATGTCTCTGTGCCACCGTCACAGCAGGAAATGGAGTAGACCAAGAAGAAGATGAGACAACGCCCAAAATTCTCCATCTTGCTCTGACCTACTTCCATACTAAAACCCCAAACCTACAAATTTTCACCCTGTGACAAACTAAACTACTATTTATTTTAAATCTTTGTTGTTTTCAATTAATCTCTGAGTGTTGGAAGTTTTTCCCATGGACTGAGGTCAAAGGCAGTGCTTTCCTGGGGTCCCAGCCAGGGTCTGGGACCCCCCAGGGCAGTTCCAGGGGTTTTCCACATGCCCTGGACTCCAACATCTCTTGGCCAGGGGGAGCAGGACATCTTTCCATTGTGCAGTCAGTGTGAGCTGTGCTCAGGACAGGCAGCTCCTGCTCCTGGTGCTGGAGGTGTTGGAGGCTGGAGCTGAGCTGGTGAAGCCCTCGGGAGAGGCAGGAATTATTCACGGCAGGATCTCTCTGTCCTTGTCCCCTGCAGCTCTGTAATAGATTGGTTTAGGTGTTATAATTGCATCACACTTCTCTCTCCCTTCCATTTCCCTCTCTGCTCCTTCCACCCTTCTTCAGTGTTTAATTCATGCAAGTTCTGCTGCAAAGTAAACTCAGAATTAAAAAAAAAGAAGAAAGAAAAAGAAGAAGCGATAGAAACAGGAAGGGAATCCTGTTGCTCTTTGCATCATTCCCACCCATATTTTGAGAAATGATGTAAAATCTTGCCATTAACCGTACAGTTTTTAGCTGCAGGGCAGAGCTCTCTAAGTGCAGCCAGTGAATGGGGTAGGAAGAGAGATGGGATCTTCCCTTGCTCTACAGGAGCAGAGGGTCTGATTAACCTGGTGCTCAAACCATTAAACCAAACATGTTCAGTATGAAAGTTACCAAATTATGTATTTATATTTGTAGATATTTTATTTGTTATATATATGATATATGATATATGATATATGATATATGATATATTAATTATATATTAATTATATATTATATAGGGTATCATAGAGTGGTTTGAGTTGGAAAGGACCTTAAAGACCACCTAATTCCAGCCCCGTGCCATGGACAGAGGTGCCACACACTAAATCAGGTTGCTCAGAGCCTCATCCAACCTGTCCTTGAACGCTTAAAGGGATGAGACATCCACAACCTCTCCGGGCAGTAACATGGCTTGCTTTGTTTCTTCTGTCTCATCAGTAAGTTTTTAATTAATATGGAAGAGATCATAAATAAGGCTTTTATTTTTTTTTTTTCCTTCTTCCCCACTCCCCACTTGTCAAACTAAAACTGGTGAAAGCTTCAGGCCATGAAGAACACCCTGAATATTGGGATAGCAGCTGGGCCAGGGATGGGAGTTGCCTCTTTAATTGGCTCTTTTCCATCTCCAGTCTTTTGCATGTTGGTCCAGCACCTTGAAGAAAATTCTGCTGCAGTGTGTTCATTACTTAACTCAGAATAACCTTTAATAATCTCTATCATTTTATATTTATGTGCTACCTTTTACCTGGCAGCATCCTGTAACTCACGTATCACATACGGAAACGGTGATTCTGTCACGGAAAGAAACAACACACCAAGAATTGGATTTTCTTTTTAATTGAGGTGTCTAACCTTAATTACAGCAGGCCGCTGGTCCAGCAAACTTTTTGCTTGAGGAAGAAATCCATCAACAGCATTTTCACCTCATTGAAAGACATAAAAATGAAACGTTGGATATTTTGTTCTTGTTTGCTAATGCAGAGAAATAACAACTTGGAGTATGAATAATGTAAAAGGCATGCAGTAGTTTGTGGGAGAAGTGAGTCAGTTCTGCTTGCTGAAGCAGGCTGGAAGTTCACCCAGAAAGAAACACCTCTTTTTGCGAATGAATGAAGGAAAATGTGTTTGGATGTTATTTTTAATAACAGACATGACATTTTGGAGCTCCTGGATGGCCATGTGGGAATCCAAGGCATGTGCAGAGGAAGAGACTGTGAAATGGAGCTGTTCAGTAGTAAGAAGTAGTAGTAGAGGTGGTCTGAAGTTCCGTAGAGGTTCTTTTGGAAGCGAAATAGGGAGATTTTGCTTTTTTTGATTATATTCCCACAAAATACAGTGGGTTGTTTGTTTGGATTTTTTTTTCCCTGGGTAACTAGGACATGACACATAGAAAGGCTGACAGTTTTATAAATCATTAATTTATTGAATATGGCTAAAATTTGTGATTTTTTCAGAGACAGAGACGGAAGAAGGATGGTACAGTGACAACCTGGGGAGAATGGAAGCTTTTTCTTCTTTTTCTTTTTCTTTTTCTTTTTCTTTTTCTTTTTCTTTTTCTTTTTCTTTTTCTTTTTCTTTTTTTTCTTTTTCTTTTTCTTTTTTCTTTTTTTTTTTCTTTTTTTTTTTCTTTTTCTTTTTCTTTTTCTTTTTTTTTTTTTCTTTTTCTTTTTCTTTTTTTTCTTTTTCTTTTTCTTTTTTTCTTTTTCTTTTTCTTTTTCTTTTTCTTTTTCTTTTTCTTTTTCTTTTTCTTTTTCTTTTTCTTTTTCTTTTTCTTTTTCTTTTTCTTTTTCTTTTTCCTTCTCTTTCTTTTTCTCTCTTTTCTTTTTCTTTTTATTTTCCTTCCCATCTGGTCTGGAGTGCTTGATCCAAGGGAGAACTTTTCTACAGATTTAAACCATTCACTTTAGCTGAACATTTAACTTCCACAGCCATGTCTTGGGGGTTTTTTTTGTGCATTAAAAGATGGTAAAACAACTAATTTTTATGCATGTGCCTAATTGTTTGAACTTCTGCAATTAATTTCGTTTTGAATGGAATGTTGTTGCACACAGGGCATTGTTTGGTGGCATCTTCATGGTCAGAGTTATCATTAAATCCCCTTTTCCTTCCTCTGCTCTGTAACCTGGTTGGTGGCTCTGCGGTGGAGACAATGTCTGTAGGGCCAAGTGGGAGAGTAGATAAATATCTCCAGGGGGATTTCATCCTGCTTTTATTTTCTGTTTCCCTTTCTCTTTCTTTCTTCCTTTCCTCATGGGAAGCCAGATGTGGATGGAGAAGGCTGTGCCCTTGGAGGCTGTTGGTTTAAGTGATGTGGGATGGAGCCATGGGTTTCACATCCCTCAAGCAACAGTACAAGAGCAAGCAGCCTCATGTTCTTCCAGGAAACATTTCTATTGGATATTAGAAAAAAAAAAAAATTCTTCAAAAAAAGATTGGAAGAAGCTGCCCAGGGAAGCGGTGGAGCCACCATCCCTGGAGGGATTTAACAGACACGTAGATGTGGCACATGGGGACGTGGTTTAGGGGTGGCCCTGGTAGTGCTGGGTTAATGGTTGGCTTGATGATCCTGAAGGTCTTTTCCAGCCTAAATGATTCCATGATCTGTCTGTCATGCCGTGGTGCTGTATGGAGGCTCAGCGTGGAGATGAGGAGGAACTGGGGAATCCTGTTTTGAGAAGGAATTTGGGAGGGCTGGTGTTAATGGACAAAACTCCTGATGGGCATGTTAAAACCACTGCACTCATTTACTTGGCACAAGGTGAGCTGATAAAAGGTGAGGGGAAGGTACCAGGTGTCAGAGAAGTCAGAATTTGTAGTGGAGTCTGAGCTGAAAATTGCAAAGTTTTGGTTGCTATGGGTTGGGTTTTTTAACCTTCCCCTAATGCTCTTTCCCATCTGGAGATTGCTGAGGACAGGGAATCAAAACAGGTTATGAAGATTTTTTGTGGTCTGCAAGAAAAAACAAACAAACAAACCAAACCCCCCAAAAACCTTTCCCAAACCAATTAACAAAAGAACAACCCAACCCAAAAAATAATCTTCTTGTAGCCAATAATAATTTTCAGTGGTTTCTGCAGACTGTAGGCTACCACATTTAATAGGGAAAATGTGTTACAACCCACACGTGCAATCATGTGCTTCCTCGTGCTAGAGACATAATCAAGCATAAAATTACACAGAAATATGGATTCAGAAAAAAAAAGAAAAGGTGCTGATGGCATCTTGAAACAGGGAGACAATAAATTGCCAGGAGAGAAAATGTATGTGTGTACCTCCAGCAATGGACTTGAAAACCAGCAGGACAAACTACAGGAGGAATTAATGGATTCAGTAATTCTTGGTACTCTTGCATGGTCATTTCTTTGGGAGATACCTCGTGGTCACACAAATGAGTTAAAAGGCAGTAAATGGGAATTTGACAGCTTCTTGATCTTCTAGAAGAGAAGAAATTTAACTCTCTGTTTTAAATTTATGAAATTCCAGAATTAAAATGCTTGGACTTACTTCTCTGGAGCAAAGGATGTTCTGCACGTAGCTAAAATGGCACTTAAATTCCTTGATGACTGCCCATGTCTTAAGAATCAAAAATAGTGATCTTGTGTGCATTTGTATTGTGGCCCATATCATCACTTACAGGTAAATGTAACAGAGATGAATAATAGCATTTTTCTTATTGGCTTTCTATTAGGGTGGGTGAATCTGAACTTGAGCAATTTGCAGCACAGCAGATCTGAGCAGTCATCATTTGCACATTAATAGCTGAAATCAAAGCTGGGGTGAATGCAGATTGGTGGATTTAATTTCATTTTTTTTATCGTATCTCTGCTGGTTTCTGCTGTTATATTCTTTCAGTGGTTTTTATTTTTGTTTTGGTTTTTGGTTTTTTTTGTGTACAATTCTTTGTAGCTCCATTTTGCCATCTATTTTTTTTAATAGGCACCTTGGGGATCCCAGGTGCTGCACAAACAGAGGAGAAAAAAAGAAAATGAAACAGCTTCCATGTTCAATCATTCACTGCAGATTGTGGAGAAATGTTTTAAAGGGTGCTCATGTGTTGAGTATTTTGGTGTATTAAGAGAGGAAGGGAGAGGTTGGAAAATAGCTCTGCAGGAGGAAAATACAGTCCTGTAAGGGAATGTGGAGCACGTGGAAGAACGGCAGGGTCAAATCTCAGGATAAAGGAAAAATTCCATGAATATGTGAAGCCAGGAGAAGAGCTGTAGGAAGAGGGCTAAGCCTTTGAACATGGTTGAACCTGAACTTTGCAATTTCACTTTTGAGCTGCTGTGTTTTACACCTGGGGCTGCCTGTGGTGGATCAGCCTCTGCAAACATACCCAGCTGCTCTTTCCCCCCTTCCCTGCTGCACGAGAGGGGAAAAATAGGATAAGGGAGCTCGTGAGTCGAGATACAGACAGGGAGATCACTGACTAATTATCCTCATGGGCAAAACAGACTTGAATCGAGGAAAATTAATTTATTGCAAATGAAAATACATTTGGGTAGTGAGAAATAAAGATGAAACTAAACCCACACCTTCCCTCCATACCTCAGATTTTTCCTGTAATGAAGAAACCCAGGAGATGTTTCAAGCCATGATCTAGAATAAAACCTGTCTTTCCAAATTTTCTTATTTTCTGTAAATGTGAATATCCCATTTTAATATCTTGGGGGTTTTTTTTAATTTTTAAAAATTTATTTTCTTTTTTTTTCCCTCCAAGTGCTCTATTTACTTCACTACATAATGTTAATGGTCTTATGTATTCTTGCATTAAATATATTTGTTTGTAGTTCTGCTTTCCTGGAAGAAACAGCCTCCTAGGTGAGATATCAAGAATATTTTAAACTCCCATTATCAGACAAAATTTTGTGCAAAGACAAGAAAGATGCGTGTTTGTAATACAATAATTTAGGTAGAGCAGCACTAATGCAAAGTTGAACGCGGTTGTTTCTTTACATTCTATTTCTAAATTTTAAAAAGAAAGGATCAAACAGCAAAAAAACCAACATAAACAAAAAAAATCCTTTTAATATTTAATGGAGAAGAGTAAGGCTGTGATGTATCTGTATAATTTAAACACGTTGACAGAGAGAGAAACAGAAATGGAATGTGAATAGCTGCTGGGTAGGAGAATGATTCCTTTTTTAAGGATTTCAGAAAGCAAAGCTGGGGTGTTTGTGACACTGCTGTGGACTCCAACCACTGGCTCAAGACAAGCCTCCAGGTGAGAGGTTGCTGATCCAGGGAGGACGCCTCAGAAACCCTGAAAACCTCATTCCAAAAGAGAATTTTTTTTTTCCTGTATCTATGTGGGCTAAGCTCACCATTTTTCTGCTGAACATCAGTTTTCCACTTAAGTTGTCTTTGGTACTGCTTTCTTCCAGGAGCTTCAGTTTTTGCCTGCCAAGGGAGCAAGTTCTAAGAATCATGGAATGCTTTGGGTTGGAAGGGACCTCAAAGATCATTGAGTACCACCCCCCTGCCATGGGCAGGGACACCTTCCACTATCCCAGGCTGCTCCAAGCCCCCTCCAGCCTGGCCTTGGACACTTCCAGGGATGGGGCGGCCACAGTTTCTCTAGGCAACCTGCGCCAGGGCATCACCAACCTCACAGGGAAGGATTTCTTCCCTAATATCCATTCTAAGCCTACCCTCCTTCAGTTTGAAGCCATTCCCCCCTGTCCTGGAGCTCCGTTCACTTGTCTAAAGTCCTTCTCCATCTCTCTTGTGGGCCCTTTTTTCTCTGGATTCACTTTTGATAGTTTGTTAGTGTTGCATCAAATTTGGTATTAGAGTCAGACAGGGACAGACTATTCCCCATGCCTAATCTATCCCTGTTGGACTGTTTTGGACACTTGTCCCACCTCTGGAATTGGCTTGCCTGTAATTGCAGCCTGATACCTTGTGGCTAATGAGTTTTTTTAACTCTGGCACGCATCGATTTTCTGTGGTCACTCAAGATGACGCTCTGCCTCACAGGTTTCATGTCATCAGTGTGATGTGGAGTTCCAATAAACCACAGTTTCCATAAATCCATACTGATTTGAATATTTAATAACTGTCTCTCATGGCTGAGGTTTCCAGCAGTTGAAGAACCAATGCATTGAGCTGTGCCTTCCTTGCTTGAAAGAAAGGCAGTGTAAAATTGCCCATTGCAGCCCAAAATTAAATAATTATTCTTGAATAATTGAGTCCAAATTCAGCTGTTTCTTCTTTTTCATCTTTCCTTTTTTTTTTTTCCTCTCCTACTCCCGGATTTGTTGTTCGGCTGGCAGGCCATTAATGAGCACAGCGTTGCCTGCTTTACCCTTTTGCTTTGATTCCATGTTAGCTTTTCTTTTGGAATCCCCCTGGTTCTTTCCAAGTGGTGTCACAAATCAGCACTAATGAGCCAAATCGCTGCTTGTCCTGCTCTTTCACAGCTTTTGGTGCTTGTGTTACCCAGGCTTGCTGGATTTAATCACGTCTGAGCTGCTATTTTTGGACTTTCCTGAGCAACTGGTGGGGTGGACATTAATTTCCACTTGACTTCTAGTGAAATTTCCTGTTTGAATGTTTTTCAAATATTTTCCAAAGGTGGAAATAATTTACAAACATTCCTGATTTATCTGAATTGTTCCTGAGTTCAGCCTCCTGAGGTGTACCAGCTCCACTGTGAAAATTTAAATTTTGCCTTCACCTTTTTTTTTCTTAGTTTTTTTTTGGTTGTTGTTGTTTTTGTTGTTGTTGATTTTTTTCTTTTTCTTTTTGACTGTAGATCTCTTCTATCATTTTTGTGGTGGCATTGGGAGGATTTTTGTGGAGTTTTTCTCTGGTTGGTTGGGTTTCCTTTTTTTTTCCTCCCCAAGTACATTTGCAAACATAAAGTTTTGGAGTGTTTTATACAGTTCTTTACCCCATGTAGGATGGGCTGCCATCTTCCCCAGCCGAGAATTGTGGATATCCAGGGAGGGATACCTTTGAAATTCCTACATGTTGTTATTTTTATCATCTCTTACACCCTTCTACTTTTATAGTTAAATGCCTTTTTAAAATAGGCCCTTTAAAACCAGCTAGGTTCCAGACTTAATTTTTCATTAATAATTTTTGAGGCGGTTTTGGGGTGGGTTTTTGGGGTTTTTTGGGGTTTTTTGTTCTGTTTTTAAGTGAACGAGTCGTGATTACCCAAACAGCCACTAATTTTCAGTTCTTTGATCAATTCCTCGATATCAAGATGAGGTCTATCACAAAATTCCCTGGAGTGAAGAACAGTCTTCCTGAGGTAGGCGACTTGTCAGCTGTAATGTTTAATAATTCCAGGGGTGTTTCAGCCCTGACAGCAGGAGGCCACGAGCAGGTGCCAGTTAAATTGAAGTCTCTCCAGGAAGCATTTTTCTTTACACTTCATAAGCAAGTGCTGGTCTTTGGTGTGTTCGTCAGTGGTGTGGAAGTGCTGTCATACGTGGATTTGGATTCTCTTCCTTTGTTGGTCACTCTTGAAGAGTGTAAAACGTGGAAAAGTCATGTCCTGAGTATGCAAACGCCTCTATGGGTTTTCAGGCATAGAATCACTGAATGGTTTGGGTTGGAAAGGACCTTAAGGGCCACCTTATCCAACCCCCACCATGGGCAGGAATGCCTTTTTTGATGGTATCCATCCATATGTGGCTATCAAAACTTTCCTAATGGGAAAACTTCAAATATTTTGACCACCAAATGCTCGTTGAGGAGCTGGTGGTGAAATAACTCAGCCCTGTCTGAAAGGTTGGCACTGATGTATTGAACCAACACTTTTCATGAAGTTCTTTCCTTTTCTGGTGGTTGTACTGAACTGTAATGGAGTTCACATCCCTGTCTTCCCCACTGCCTTAAAAGGCCTGGGTTGATTTAGTCATGAAATGCATCCAAGGATTATTCAAAAGCTGTTAAATTTTACTTCATTAAGTAAAATGTTTGACAGGTTTCTGCAAAGGTTGAAAAATGTGGTTTCTGGGTTCTCCCATGGGTAAAACAGCATGAGAGGTAGGGCTGGACTTCGATAGTCAAGAGTTCTGACAGATTTAAGAAAGGAAGATGCTCTCTTGAGACCACAGCTTGAAATTACTGATTGGTGTTCACCCCCTCCAGAGTATTTTGGGTTGAGGTTGACAGTCCTTATCTTTATTTAGGATTCTGGTGCCTCTGTTTGGTTAATTACAGTCTTGTTATAGAGAGGATCAAGTAACATGGAATTACATATTGAGACTCACTTGAAAAATCCAAGCATGTTAAAGAGATTCTAGAAGGTGTCTCCTCTTTGAGATATTTTAAAAGCTAATTAACATATAGAATTGAAATGACTGTAAGTGTGTATGTTGTAATTTTCATGGAATCACAGAAGGGTTTGGGTTGGGAGGGATCTTAAAGATCATCTAATCCCAACCCCCCCTTTCCATGGGCAGGGACACCTTCCACCAGACCAAGTTGCTCCAAGCTTCATCCAGCCTGGCCTTGGACATTTCCAGGGATGAGGCATGAATTTAAAACACAGAGATTGACATACATGCAAAACTGAAATCTTTTTTGCTGATGGAGAAACTTGTGTGTGCAGAACTCCTGGAGAAGAGCTAGAGAATGAAATGCCTGAAAACTCATCAGGTCTTCTCCTTGCAAGGAATGAAGCTTTCAGACTGTTCAGGTCTGAGGTCCTGGGAGTTTTTCAAGTTTAATTTATCTGTGTTGGCTTCCTTGGCAGGTAGATTCTTCCTCTCAGCTTTATTCTTGTGAGACCTCCTGGAGTAATTTATCCAGGTCTGAGGTGCCCAGCATAAGAAAGACGTGGCCTTGATGTGAGTCCAGGGGAGAACATGAAGATGCTCCAACGGCTGGAGCCCCTCTGCTCTGGAGCCAGGCTGGGAGAGCTGAGGGTGTCCAACCTGGAGAAGGGAATGTGTTGGAATCCAGGGCATGTGGAAAACCCCTGGAACTGCCCTGGGGGGTCCCAGACCCTGGCTGGGACCCCAGGAAAGCACTGCCTTTGACCTCAGTCCATGGGAAAAACTTCCAACACTCAGAGATGAATTGAAAACAACAAAGATTTAAAATAAATAGTAGTTTAGTTTGTCACAGGGTGAAAATTTGTAGTTTAGGGTTTTTAGTATGGAAGTNTTAGCACCAAAATAGTCCAGGGAGATTGCAGAGCCCCTTCCAGTGCCTAAAGGGGCTACAAGAGAGCCGCTGAGGGACTTTGGACATGGGCCTGGAGTACCAGGACAAGGCAAATGACTTCAAACTGAAGTATGGGAGATTTAGATTGGCTATTAGAAAGTATTTTTTCCCTGTGAGGGTGCTGATACCCTGGCAGAGGTTTCCCAGAGAAGCTGTGGCTGCCCCATCCCTGGAAGTGTCCAAGGCCAGGCTGGATGGGGCTCTGAGCAGAGTCCCAACCTGGGACAGCTGAAGGTGTCCCTGCTCGTGGCCGAGAGGGCAGGGCTAGATTTCCAAGCCAAACTATATTATGGTTTTGGGGGTTTGTTGTTGTTTGTTGGGTTTTTTTTCCTTTGTTCGTTTTCGGGTTTGTGGGTTTTGTAGTTTTTAATAACTTTTGAGCCTTTAACTTGCAGAACTATCAGTTGAGCTTGAAGAGTCTTTTCTGTATCCATCAGGCACTGTTAGCTCTTGGACCTGGGTTTGGTAATTAAATAAGCACTGAAGGAAGGCTGTTCACACTCTTGCAAGGCACTGTCTGTAACACACAAAATATCTTGTTTTTGTATTCTCATTTTGACCAGCATGGAAAGAAACACCTTGAGGGTTTATCTGTGTTCTCTTTATTCCTCTATATTTATAAATATATAAACGGCTGGGAAGACAGAAAGAAGAGGAGTTTTGCCAGGAAGTGAACTAAATCACAGAGTAACAATACCAGGGAGGAACACGAGCAGAAGCAGCAAGGGTCAGCCTGCCTTAATGAAATTACACCGTTTGAGGTTGTTATTTTAAGAGCTTTTCCATCTTGCTGTACCTGAGCACCAGTGTCACGCTGTTAAATCTGAGAAGCTGAATTGCTTCAGTGTGCCCTGGGACAATGTCCTGATGCAGGAGGGAGGCTGTAATGGCTCAGGTTAACCCATACCAGCAGCTGCTGTTATGTTGGACAGCTGAAGTGCTGTTCCCTGTGCTCTTCCTTCTCTTGCGTGGGGGAATATCAGGAGCAGTGATTCTGCAGTGGGGATGTGCTGATTATTGCCATGCTTTAAACAGTGGCTGTTGTGTGTCTGGGCATGGACCAGTGTGTGCTCAGGTGGGCAAGAAGGCTGAGGGCGTCCTGGACTGTATGAAAAAAATAATGTGGCCAGCAGGACCCGGGCAGTGATTGTCCATCCGTGCTGGCCACTGGTGGGGCCACGCATTGAGTGCTGCTTTCAGTTCTGGGCCCCTCATGCCAAGAAAGACATTGAGGAGCTGGAGCACATCCAGAGAAGGGAATGGTTCTGGAAAAGGGTCTAAAGAATAAGTCCTATAAGGAACAGCTGAGGGAACTGGGCGGGGCTCAGCCGGGAGAAAAGGAGGCTTAGAGGGGACCTTCTTGCTCTCCACAACTCCTTGATGGGAAGGGGTGGCCAAGTGGGTGTCAGTCTCTTCTCCCAGGGGACAAGGAACAGGATGAGAGGAAATGGCCTTAAGCTGCATCAGAGCAAGTTCAGGTTGGACAACAGGAGAAATTTCTTCATGGAAAAGGTTGTCAGCTATTGGAAGGGGCTGCCCAGGAAAGTGGTGGAGTCCCCATCCCTGGAGATGTCCAAGAAACAACTGGACATGGCAGTCAGTGCTCTGGTCTGGTTGACAAGGTAGAGATCAGTCAAAGATTAGACTTGCTGTTCTTAGAGGTCTTTTCCAACCTAAATGATTTGGTGAATTATGTTGTTCATAAAGTACTTAGTTAAACTTGCTGCTATTTTTTTCCTCCTCCCCCTTGCTTTTTGGGTTTTTTTTCTTTTCTTTCTCTGAGTAAGTGATGGTTTTGAACAAGTGCACTTGAATTTGGTTGCCATGGCGTGTGCCTGAAGTCTGGTACAGCTCCTAGAAAGCGCAGGCTTGACTTTGAGAATGGATGTCACAGCTGAGATCCTGGGTATCTGATTACAGTCCACATCTGCCTGAAGCATCTCTGGGAGCAGGATGCTCTCCTGAGGATTTGATGCACTCCAAAATGGGATAAAGGATATCTCTGCCTTTCTCAGGAAAGCCAACACGTGGAGACATCTCCATCTCTATCTCATCTCTATCTGTATCTCTGTCTCTATCTCTATCTCTATCTCTATCTCTATCTCTATCTCTATCTCTATCTCTATCATCTCTATCTCTATCTCTATCTATCTCTATCTATCTCTATCTCTATATCTCTATCTCTATCTCTATCTCTATCATCTCTATCTCTATCTCTATCTATCTCTATCTATCTCTATCTCTATATCTCTATCTCTATCTCTATCATCTCTATCTATCTCTATCATCTCTATCTCTATCTCTATCTCTATCTCTATCTCTATCATCTCTATCTCTATCTCTATCTCTATCTCTATCTCTATCTCTATCTCTATCTCTGTCTCTATCTCTGTCTCTATCTCTATCTCTATCTCTGTCTCTATCTCTATGTAATGCCTTTCTCAAGATAAATTCCATGGAAAGCCAGCAATGCTGGACAAATTTGCTCTGCCATATGCTTGTGGAGGAGTGTTTTTCTGAAGCTTTTATGTATGACTGGTAATCATAGATTGGTTTAGAGAGACATTTCTGAGAGTGTGAAGGGAAAGGAAGGGCAGCATGGTAATTTGAATTAATTGTAGTGTTTATCGAGTCAACATCCACTGGAGACCAAATCGTTATGTAGTCTCTTATTCTGCTTGTAAAAAGCATAATAACTGAGTAATGAATCCGAGGTCAGATTGAAAAAAAGGGATACACCTCCAACATTTAAAATATTTTAAGTTATCTCATAATACGTGAAATGGCTTTGGAAGCAGATCACAGTGGGGTGGGTTTTGCTTGTTTGCTTGTTTTTCCCTTTTAATCTGCAAATAGATGTGTGGAGACAGTTCTTTGTGCTGCACTGAGCTGAGAACAGGCAACAAAGGCAGGAATTCTGGTCTTGCACATGCACCAGGAAAAACTTCCTCCCTCAAAACACTGGAACAGGCTGCCCAGGGTGGTGTCACCATCCCTGGAGGGATTTAAAAGATGTGTAGATGTGGCACTTGGGGACACGGGTTAGTGGTGGCCTTGGCAGTGCTGGGGGAAGGGTATGGCTTGATGATCTTCGAGGGATTTTCTAAGCTAAGAAAATTCCATGATTCAGTGATTGTTCTTCCCACCTCCAGTGAGGCAGCCAAAGGTCTTAAAACATGAATTTCTACCACAACAAAGATGCAGAGCCTTGAGCAAGAAATCTGAGAGCCGTGACCTGGACCTTCATCCCCGGTTTCAGCCAATTTTTACTTTTAACATCAAACCCAGAGGTACCAAACCGTGCCTGGATGCACACCCTGAAACAAAAGGGTTGAGTTGCTGGTGTTCAGTCACATCCTTCTCCAAAAGTCCTGCCAGGACTGATGGGATAATTGGCAGTGTAAAGGATTGCTGTTTCCCTCTGCTCCATCACCTATGGGACCACAACAAACAGAAAGTCAATCAGCATGTCATGTACATACAAACTGCCCCCTGCTCCTTGGGGAGCCCAGCTCTGTCAGCCTGGCCATTGGAAAATGGAATGCACAGATTTAGGAGCAGAAAACTGAGAACTTTTTTTGGCTGGTCTGAAATGAAAAAGTGGATATTTTACCCTTATGACACATGATAAAATATCTTTTGGTATCTAGAGACAGCACTGTCAGGGGACTAGGCTGTTAATTTATTATGTGAATGATGGTGGTATCAGGCTGTGCTTATCTGAGCTAAGCCGATTTTAATGATCAAAACCTTGAACGTGGAACTTAGGGGAAAATTTTGGACTAAATTAAGCAAAAGGACAATCTCTCTTTTGTATAGGGTTTGTAGAATAAACATTTATTAATTGGAGTTGCAGTAATTACCCACTGATTATAGTCAGTTGGGTTTTGGTGTTTGTTTTTTTTTTTAATATATAATTATTTTTTTAATTGGGGGGGTTCTGTTTTTCGGGTTTGGTTTGGGTTTTTTTTTTTTTTTCCTCCTAAATAACTTTAGTAGATCTTCCATGAGAGTTCAAAACCAAAAAATAAAAACAAGACAGGTGGAAAGCCTTTGGTTTCCACCTCATCAAAAAGAAACGTAAGTTTTGGTGACAGAAGATCTGTAAATATTTTATAGAATTCAGACGGGAATCCATCTGGACCAGATTGCTTTTTTTAGCAATTCTTTCTCTTATAATTTGTCTCAATTTTATCTGCAGAGAGCAGCTACCTCAACTTTTTGAACTGAGTGTTTGAAAATGGATTTTAAAACGTTTCCCTGCAAAATAATGGCCGGGTAGAGGCAGGTGTTTCTTTTGAGCCATTTTAAGTGGGGCTACCCGTCCCTGCTGGGGCTGGACACACTCTGTTTTTGCAGTGAAGCAATTTATTCTGAAAGATCTGCCATGTGTACAGTGCCTGGCAAAATTTAGTTGATGCAGTAGTTTATGACACCTACTTGAAATAACAGCAATACCTTCTGATTTTTATGGGCATGCAATCATTAGGGGTCGGATTCTCATCTCTTTAATGGAAAACATTTAATCCTTGGATTAAAGCAGCACAAAGAAGGAGGCGCTGCTCAATTTGAATAAATATTTCTGGTCTTGTTGTGGAACACATTAGACACAACTCCCTGCACCCTCCCAGTGCTCCCATGATCTTAATTGGCTGAATTGTTTGTGGTTCTATTTGACCTTAAACTATTTCCTTTATGCTCCAGCTGCAGCGTTTTTATTTTCCTCTTAATAATGAAATTGGGGGTTGATTTGAAAGGTGCAGCAGATAAGCTTTTCTATCATCTTTAAATTTAAAGATAGTTTGCATTTTTGCATAGCTGATATGTCTTGTGAGCATTATTTCTTTTTCAAGTTCAATGTCACCTAATCAGGTTATTTACCAAGGGGAATGCAAATGATGGAATAGTTCCAGTTGAGTTAAAAACTCATCCAGTTCCAACTCCCTTGCCACAGAAAGGGACGCTTCCCCTATCCCAGGTTGCTCAGAGCTCCATCCAACCTGGCCTTGGAACACTTCCAGGGGTGGGGCATCCCCAGCTTTTCTGGGCAACCTGTGCCAGGGCCTCACCACCCTCACAGGGGAGAATTTCTTCCTAATATCCAATCTAAACCTGCCTTCTTTCTGTTTGAAGGCATTCCCCCTTTGTCCTATCACCACATGTCCTTGTAAAAAATGTTGCAGAGGAGCCATGAGCTTGTGAATGGTTTTGGAAACAGAGAGGTGTCCTTGGACTTTCTGTGATGCATCCTCAGAAGAGCTTTATGTGCTCAGGGACTCAGCAGCCACCACATCCCCTCCCCTCATCTCTTCTAGACACCTTAGATCCTTCAGTGATGCAGGAGGGGAAGCAAAAATCTCTGGACAGGACGAAAAGTCCTCCAGCTTTTGTCCAATTAATTTTTGCATAGGGCTTCTTTCATTGCCTTTGTCACTTCATTTTTTGGGGAGTGGTGGTGGTGGTGACAAATCTCCTCAGTTCACCCTGGTTTTTTGACATTTCTCTTCCTGCATAAGCTGTTCCATGCTTTTTACCTCATCCTTGAATCTTTAGTTTCATTTTCCCCATCAAAACCCTTTTTGCTGTGACTGGCACCTTGCAGCTGTGATTTCCATGGATTATTTTGTGTCTGTGCAGGTTTGGATGGCTTCCCAAAGCTCTGAGTGTAGCACAAGAAAATGGTGCAATAGAACATTTGAAATACAAGTTCTTTTGGTCCATGTCCCAACTCTATTACTGAGGTCTCCTTCCTTTAATGTTTTATTTGTTTTCAGAATGGTGCTTTCTTCAGGCTGAAAAAGGTTTCTGAGTCAAAAAAATATCAGTTAAAAACCTGGCTGATGGCTACAAAGGGCAGGAGGAAACAATTCTCAAATGTGGATCCCGTTGTTTATGTAGAGTCAAGTGAAAACACCCACCAAACAATAAAATAATGGGACCAGTGAGATTGGACAAGCTTGGATAGAGGATATAAAAAATCAAGTGAGGGGGTCTGTATTTCTACTCAATTTTGCATGTCTGTGTAATGATAGGAATAGGAATTCCTGGGTGGTGGAAGTCCTGTGGGCATTGCTGTCACCAGCTGAGGGCAGGTACAGCAGAACAGAGTCTGTCCCTCACCTCGCCTTGTTGGGACCTAAATATTTTTATAACCACCTTCATTCGCATTCCTCCCTAATGGGGATTATTATATATATTTATTATATTTGTATTTATTACAACAGGGATTATATGACATAATTGCAGTACTTCTGTGCAGAGCAGTAAAATGAAGCACAACACCGATACATCTTTTGCACGCTCTTCTTTCTCAGGTGCGAATTTAGCACCTTTTACTTCCTTGTGCCCATCCCTGACTTTAAATATGTTTACCTTCATAAATTCACATATGGATTTAGATGTGATCTGCCTGAACACAGAAGGATGCTCAGCCATGATCCCTTGGTATGTGACAGGCCTCTGTCAATGCTCCTCCTTTCTCCTTTCTCCTTTCTCCTTTCTCCTTTCTCCTTTCTCCTTTCTCCTTTCTCCTTTCTCCTTTCTCCTTTCTCCTTTCTCCTTTCTCCTTTCCCCTTTCCCCTTTCTCCTTTCTCCTTCCTTTCCTCTCTTGGGTGATGGAGATCTGTTTATCTTCAAACCTGGCTCTTGGGGCTGGGTTTAACCTTGTTTAATAGTCGAGGTTACTGGGGCTGAGTGGAGCCATCCTCACCATGGCCATGCAGACAGGTAAGACAGAGCAGCTGACCAGAAGAGGTGAATTTCAAGTAGCCTGGGCAGCTCTTGAACTTCTGGTTTTGTGTTTCCCTGAAGGATTTCCTTCTAGAACTGTCACAGGAAGAGGTGAACTGGGTCAGGACAGGGACGTGTCCATGCAAAATGAACGAAATCCAGGCTGATTTTGTGAAGAGCATGAGAAAAAGACAAACAGGGCAAGACTTCTCCCAGTGTTTTCCCGTGTTCTTCAGTCAGAGGCGGTACATTTAGTACCACACAGTGTGGTTTTGTTCTTCCTTTTTTCCTTCCTTCTTTTCATAGTCCTGTTGCATTTTTAAGCCTGTGTAAGGTTTTAGGATGTGTCACAACAGCCTGTGGCATGAAGTTCTTGCTCAATTAGACTTTACATGGGGGTTATCTCCATTCTTATTTTCATTCCTGTCTTCTCCTGGATTTACTCCATTACTCTACAGTTCTTGAACTGGGGAAAAAAAAAAAAAAAAAAAGAAAAAAAAAAAGAGGGAAGGTTTGCCTTTTCTCAGGAATTCATGGGATGTTATTTTATGGGAATTTCCTGCACTCCAACATTCTCTTCCCAGTCTGATGAGACATTACCTTTTTAGTTCTTCTGCTGTATTGGGAAGAAGGTGGGTAAAACATTGAAAAGACTGCTGAAAATGATACATTTAAAGATAAATTTCAGGGATTTTTTAAATCTGTTGTATGTTTAAACTTCCCAGGAGCTGCAAACTTCCTTCACTCCCCCTCTCTACTGAAAAGTAGGCACCTCCTGTGTATTTTGAGTGGGTCTCCACTCTTGACTGGCTGTATTGACTTAAGTCTCTCCCAGGAGCTCTGGGTGCACACTGAGAAGTGAGGGTCGGTCTCTTCTCCTGGGTAACAAGTGATGGGAAAAGAGGAAATAACCTTAAATTGTGCTAAGGGAGGTTTAGATTGACTGTTAGGGAAAAAATTCTTCACCAAAAGGCTTGTCAAGCATTGAAACGGGTTTCCCAGGGTAGTGGTGGAGCCTCCATTCCGGGGGGGATTTAAAAGACGTGTAGGTGTGGCACCTGTGGGGACATGATTTCGTGGCAGCCTTGGCAGTGTCTGGTTGGACTCAATGATCTTAAAGGTCTTTCCCAACCCCAAAAATTCTGTTATTTCGGCGCCTTAATTTGCAGCTGTTTCCCACTCTTCTGCCAGCCCAGAAGGCTGTGCACCACCAGCCAGGTCCTCCAGCCCCACCCAAGCCTCACAGGACATCTGAGGTGGTGTTTGGCACCCGCGTTTTGACAAACGCGCCCCACGCTGTGTGTGTGTCCCATCTTCACCAGGATCTTATATACAGCTCATGGTATAAAAAATGCGACCCCTTGCTGGTGGAAAATCCAGCAGTCTGCATTTTTAAGGGCAGCTCTTCTCCCCTTACCACTCAGCTGTTTTTCCTTGGCTCGCTCGGGGCTTGGCGTTCCTCTGGCGTGAGTCACGCGCTGGAGCGGAGCTGCTTTTCCTCCTTGATATTTGCTCTCGGTTCCCTTTGGTGCCATCGTGTGCTACACGAGCTCATCAGCAGGAAGGAGGAGTCCTCCAGTGCCCAGTGAATGGTGAAATTGGCTGAAATTGGGCTTTTTAGGGTCTCTGGTTCATAACGGATTGGAGGCTGTGTCGGAGCCCACCTGAGTGACGCTTTTCTCAACATGAGGGTGAATTTACCCCAAAATATCTGTGATTCGGGCGAAAGAATGGTGGGAAGGGGATGAATTTAGCTCTCCACAGGCTGCCTCAGGCTGGTAGCTGTCTCTGTCATCTCACAAATGCTTTGTGAGTGCAGCTGGTCTGGAGAAGACGAGCTCCTTTGACAGCACATATTTACACGTCCAGATGTTCTGTGTTCGCTGTCTTGTTGCCCTGGCCTGTAAAGCCCTCCGACGAGTTGAAATCTCTTTTCTCTTGCTATGCTGGTCCTGTGCTCACCTACCAGGCTCTGCTGCAGGCAGGAGATGTGGTGGGAGGCTCAGCTCCATCGTGGAGCATACCAGGCTAATGAGGGTTGGTTGTTAGCATGTCTTCCAAGGAATTGTGTCTGTGTTTTTCTGCTGGGTCCCTCTGGTGAATGTCTGTAGTGAAAAACGTCTCTACTGCTCGTTCCTCTTCAGTCCATGTTAATATTCGTCCTGTTGCCTTGTTGCAAGCAACCCCAGCAATTCCTTGCCTCTCTGTGGCTTTGCTTCTACTTCTACTTCTGGAGCATTGCTTTGCTTTACATTTTTTTTTTTTTAATTTTTTTGTTTGGGGAGAGGGAAAGTTGAAATAATCACGGTGCTCACATTCCCTCCTGGCTTAGGGAGATTGTGTTGTGGTTTAAAAACACAGGCAGATAGTCCTGTGAACATCAGATTGGTGGGATATTAAGAGCCACTTGAAATAATTATGGGATCAACCGTGTTCTCTGTCAGTGAGAGGCTGTGGCAAAACTGAATGAGTTGGAAAATTGACCATGGTTGTGTTTCCTCAAATATGTGCAATGGCAGGTTCACTGTAAGTTTTTTAGCAGTTTCTCTTTAGTCTGGCAGGAAAATTGGCTCACAGCCACTGCTGACTCTGGGCTATGATTCATGAAAATTTCTCCACCAACAGAGTAGTCAGGCACTGGAACAAGCAGCTCAGGGAGGTGGTGTAATCACCAACCAGGGAAGTGTTCAAAAGACTTGTGGAAGTGGCCCTTGAGGGTTTGACAGCTGTGAACACAGTGGTGTTAGGTTAATGGTTGGACCCGATGATCTTAGAAGCCTTTTCCATCATTATTCTGTGATCTGTTGATTGGATTTGCACTGGACATAACTGACTTCGATCTTCTCCCATGGTCTTGGTAGGACCCCTTAAATGAAGTTACCAGCTTGTTTTCTGTCTCTTGATGAATCACAGCCAAAGGTAGAAGTGGATTCTTTATTTCCCACTGTGTCCTCACCTGACCATGCTGCTTCTCATTTATCCTTCTGCAAGGTTTATTTATAATGTGACTGGTAATAAACACTGGTGGAGGTGAGAGCATGTTCTGATTGTGTGTTGAATAACAATATTTCTTCTTTGGGAAGTGGAAACAAGTTATGTTTCTTGATGGGAGAGCAGGATCCTGGGATTTAGGAATCCATTACTTTATTAATTCACCCACTTTGCCCTGCATCTTCCTCCCCTAAGCAATTGCATCTCTGTCTATCAGGATGCTCCCAAGAACTCAGAATTTGTTGCCATCCTCAGATGCATTTTTCATTATTCTGTTGAAATCCAATATAAATTTATAAATGCCATTTCTAATTTTGCTAAGCTGACCTAGTGTGGTGCAGTTGGTCTCTGTCCATTCGTGCGTGTACATCTTTTATAATTAATAAGTTTACTCTAACGTCAGAGTAGCAAACTAGACACCAGTTCCCTCTTTCCTGTGTTCCTCCTCCCTGATTTTTATTACAGCAAATATACATTAATATTCATCTTTTGTAACCAGTGAAAAGGCGGATGAAACCTGGATTTTGAGCTGACTGGAAATTTAATTTTGCTGTTCACTGAAATATGTAATACTTCTGTGTTTGTCTAGCATATGGATAGATTAAGACTGTTTTACATGCAAGGTTCACAAAAAGTAGACAGCATGGCACAAAACAGCAAATAGAAGAAGGCAATACAGGTAAAAAATAGAAAGAAAACCCTTGAGGTAGAAGCAACAGAGTTTTGGAGCATTTGTACTCGGGCAGTTCAGGGTTTGAAGCTGTCTAGATCATCTTCTTCAGGAGCCAGAAGAAATGTTTAACTGTTGTATTAATGTCAGTTTAAAAACAAGAAGGGTGACATCACATCTTGTTTGAAATGAGCTCAGAGTGACCTGGCACTAAGTCATGTAAGCACTTCCATGATGTGGCCTGGAAAAGCAGAAAGCATTACACACAGCTCAGCGCCCAAAAGATCTTTGGTCTCCCAAAGACTCAGGAGGCTCCTTTTCTCTTGATCTGAATTCCTCAGTATCAGAGAAGCCTGATTGCTTCTCCAGCTGTAAAGATATTTGGGTCCTGAGGGCTGGCCTTGCTTGTGCCATCACTCTGTCATTTCTCACCCTCAGCTGCTGCTTTGGGGCACCAAACTGTCTCAGGGTGTGCTGCCTCGTGCTCTGAGGGTGGAAGGCATCCGTCTTTCTATGGCATCTGTGATCCTTTTGATGGAAGGCTTTTTCTAGCAGGTAGTTTTGCTCTCTAGATGTTTACACACCTTAAAGCAGGGGGAGCAGGAGGGTCTGTGATCTGAGATTCCCGAGGTAAACAAAACACATCCAGCCCTTCTTCTTGGCATTTGCCTAAGGCCAGCCTGTCTCTGGTGCCACAGAGCAGGATTTGAAGCCTGTCTTCTGTTCTCTTGTGAGAAGACGTGCAGTCAGGTAAATGTGGAAGGAGAGTCTGCTTATTGAAGTGGCAACTGGGACTGACATGAAAGGAGAGCAGCAAGCTTCCAGATTGCTTTCCTTGCCTCTGTTCTTCTTGTCTGATGTGCAGACATTGGTGCAACGTGAAATGCGTACAGACAACTTGCATCCATCCCTTCCCATCTCTGTTGCTTGTGGTTTCCTTCCCCTTTATGTTTCACATCAGTCCATCAGATCTGAAGCCTTCTGATACCAACAGGAACTCCTGGGTGGAGGCATCCAAAGCTTGGTGGGGTTGGAGGTGCCTTTTGAAGGACAGGAAAGGGTCTGTTCTACCTGATGGGTACTGCTACAGCTGCAAATCTTGGGGATGATGAAAGAAGGGGTTAGACAGGAGCTGTTCCTGTTGGCTTTGCCTGGTTTTGCTGAGCTGGATGAAGAATGGGATTGAGCAAAGGCTGCAGTCAGTTGTGCTGAGGGCAGCCAGAGCTCTTGGTGTCTATCAGAGGCACAGTGAACCAGCTGTCTCTGTTTGTGGCTGGGGTATATCTCCATAAAATGTCATGGATGTCTTATCTCGCTGTCTCTGACTTCGCAGCCTGTCCTGATCCTATCTGTTCCCAGGACAAAGTGCTCTGCTCCTGGAGACATCTACAGTGGCAGCAGCGAGGCGATCCAAATCCACGGGGAAGCGATCAGGTGCTTTCCTCAAATAAGGACTTTGATGAGGAAGAATGCAAAGAGAGAATTTTTGTCACTGTTTCTTAGCAAATCTCAGGAAGAGCAGGAACAGCTCATTCCTGAGATAATCTCTGCTGGTTTTACTCTGCTTCTCCTCCACAACGCCTCCGGGCCGTGGGCGTTCTGTGCACTTCAGTGGAGGAGGGGAGACAAGAACACAGTTCAAGGGGTTGAGTCAGGCTGTTCACAGTCACCGGTGATGTCACACCAGTCAAGTACCACAAAGTGTCTCTAGAAGCTTCTGGAAATCTGTTTATTTTGTACGAGATTATGGATATGATGCCCTGGGGGTTTTGTTGTTGTTTTTTTGTTGTCGTATTTTGTGTCTTGTCAACCTAGGCTAGACAGTGAGGTCCTCAGGCTGTGGGGACAGAGATGACTTCACTCTCCAAGGGCCTTCCATCAGCTTTAGAATTCAGCTGGGAAGCAAAGTGTGAGGAAGTATCTGTACTGCTGCACTCCCAGTCCTGCTGCAGGCTGGGCATTGCTCCCGACCACCCTCCTGCCAGGCCTTTCTGCAGCTCCTGAGCGCTGCTCTCCTCTCCTTGCTGCCCAAAGCCACCCAGGGACGTGATGTTAGTATTACAGACTACGCAAAAGACCCAGAAGAGAGTAAATTACCTCAAAGGCCCAGGGTGAGAAAGAAGAAAGTCATCCCCTCCAGCTGCTCTGACTGACCTCTGACAGTTGTGTTACGAGGCACTCGGGGATTTGTGCAATGGCACCAACTCGATGCTAAAACCATTGAGTAAAAACCCAACAAAATAAAACAAAACTAAACAAGGTGATTCAACAACAGAGCTTGTTCATAAATTCAGGCTCTGTGAGAAAGAGGAGACAGTTTTCCAGGTAAATTCCAGGTTTATTGAGTTTTAGTTTTAATAATTGAGAAAAACCCTAAGGAAAGAAGTTGAAAAGCAGCACATCTATGATACAAGGGAGAGTCAACCCTGAGCAGAAGGCTTTGCAAATTTGCCCTCTGATCTCATGATTTCAAAAGTTTTCATACTAACCAAGTTAGTAGTCCTGGCTAAAGATGTCCCTGCTTGTTACAGGGGAGTTGTTCTAGATGACCTTTAAAAGGTCTCTTCCAACCCAAATTATTCTGTGAGCCTCTGGCACTCTGGCACTCTGGCAACAGGAGAGCTCTGCTTTGGCTGTCAATTTTACAGGCAGGGAAGTGGAGGCAGCTGTATGGAAAGCAAGGAAATGCTGAGTGTTCTTCCTTGTGGTTCCTGTGTAAACAAATCTCCCAGTGAGAAATGAGAAGAGGTCAATCCGTTTAGTTCATCTGAGGGGATGTTAAAAGGCAAAAGAGATCAAACAGCAAAGTTCAAGAGTTGGGAAGACACAGCTTTCCTAACGGAGTGGCTGGGGCTGGTCCTTCATTAACTGGAGCTTCAGGGAGGCTCTTATGGAAAGAGGTGACCTGGACTGACCAGAGGCTCTAGGGCTTGATGCATAAAGATGATTTATGTGAAATTATCTGCAAGCTCCTTATGAAGGTCAGGCTGGTTGGTCAAAGGATTTTATCTAGGTGAAAAACCTCAGAAAAATATATCTCAGGTGGGTCATGCAGAAGTGGAGGTCTCATCATCCTTGATGAGTTCTGAAGCCCACAGTGAAGGCACTCCTCCATCAGCAAGGCAGTGGCAGGGCTGGGAATAGAGCACCTGGACAGGATGGAGAGGGGGGGCAGTGTGATCCCAATGGAGTTCAACAAGGCCAAGTGCAAGTTCCTGCACCTGGGTCAGGACAATCCCAAACACAAGGCTGGGCAGAGAATGGATTTAGAGCAGCCCTGAGGAGAAGGGCTTGGGGGATGTTGTTGGATGAGAAGCTCAAGGTGACCCCGCAATGGTGCTCTGGCAGCCCAGAAAGCCAATCCTGTCCTGGGCTGCAGCGAAAGCTGGGCGGGCAGCAGGTGAGGGAGGGGATTCTGCCCCTCTGGTCTGCTCTGGTGAGACCCCACCTGGAGCTCTGGGGCCAACATAAGAAGGATGTGGAGCTGCCTGAGTGAAACCAGAGGAGGCCACAAAGAGGATCAGAGAGCTGGAGCACCTCTGCTCTGGAGCCAGGCTGGGAGAGCTGGGATGTTCAGCCTGGAGAAGAAAAGGTGCCAGGGAGAGCTCAGAGCCCCTTCCGGTGCCTAAAGGGGCTCCAAGAGAGCTGGAGAGGGACTTCAGACAGGGGCTGAAGTGACAGGACAAGGAGAAATGGCTTCAAACTGAAAGAGAGCTGGCCTAGATTTAATATTAGGAGGAAATTCTATATTCAGGGGGTGATGAGGCCCTGGCACAGGTTTTTCAGAGAATCTGTGGCTGCCCAGTCCCTGGAAGTGTCCACAGCCAGGCTGGGTTGGGCTTGGAGCCACTCCTCTGAGTTTGGTGGGATAGGTGAACTTGCTGAAGATACACTGCCCCATCATTCAGGTCATCAATGAAGGTGTTGAACAGGACTGGACCCTGTATTGGCTGGTTTCATCACCTCCAAGTGCAAGAGGACCTTTCTCCATGTTGCTTGTTCCCAGAGGTGTTCTGTCCTTCCTCACAGGCTCTCCCGATGTCTCTGTTCATCTTTCCAGCTTTGCTTTAGGGTTTTATTCCCTTGTCTTGCCCAAAAGGAATGGAAAGAATGTTTTCCTCCCTGTCTCTTTTCAGCAGCCTGGCAGAATTGAAGGATTAAGTCTTTCCATCAATCTTCCCTTCTGTAGGAAAAGCAACCCCATTTACTCAACTTTCCTATCAGGCTATGTTTCCTTGACCTGTTGCCATTCTCCAAGTTCCCTCCAGACTCTCTTCAGTCTCTGGCAAAAACCTTTGCTGGAGCTTGTTGCTTTACAGCTGAAGACTCCGCAGTGTGGGGTCAAGCAGAAGATTTGCTTCCCTTGTCGAGAAGATTGTAATCCTATTTACACATCCTGTGACAATGCCTGCCACTGTTACAGGAGATGCCAGTGCAGTCTGTGGCACTCGTCCGTCCTCTCTACAACACTGGCCAGCAGCTCCCCGTCCTCTGTTGGTGCTCTTGTTTGCTCTCTCTAAATTCAGGCCCCTGCAGTTGACCTGGATTATGCAGAGCCTTATTTTCTTTGTTGAGCATTACTTCTGGTTTGTTAAGATTGTTCTGGAGGTTGAAGCTGTCATCTAACTCCCCTGTTGGGTGCAGCATGTGCGTTTGATGAAGATAATTCCTGTTCCATCGCCCAGATCACTGCTCAAAATACACATGGAGAGAGCAGAGTTTGGTGTACACCACACAGATTGTTCTTTGGTTATGACAGCAGTCCACTGGGAGTGTTTAATGGTCAAAGAGAGTGGGTTTAGATTAGTATTAGAAGGAAATTCTTTACAGTGAGGGAGCTGAGGCCCTGGCACAGCTGCCCAGAGAAGCTGTAGCTGCCCTGTCCCTGGAATTGTTCAAGACCAGGCTGGATGGGGCTTTGAGCAACCTGGTCCAGTGGAAGGTGTCCCTGCCCCTGGCAGGGGTTGGAACCAGAGGATTTTTTAGGGCCCTTCCAACAGAACCTGTTCTGTGATTCTATGATTCTTCTAATTAAAAAAGAAAGAAAAAAAAATCACTGCACCTTCTATCAATTTCTTTGGCCATGCAAACATGAGAGCATAACAGACATCCACAGCCTGCTAATTTCTATAAAGAGTTGAAGCTTGGTTTGATATGGCTTCTTGTCAGCTGCATAGTGGCTGTCATTCTGGTTTTCACCATCACATACTTTCAGTGGCTTTATTCCACTGTTTTTACAGGAAATGGGGAAAAAAAAACCTGATGGGTTTGCAATTTCCTTACTCTTTCTCCACCTGTTTAGTAAATAGGCACAGTAAGGGTCCTCCAGTCTGCCAAGAGGGCCATGAATGGGTCTGATGCTGTTTCAGGCACCACAGGAGGAAAACTGCAGAATCCCAGAGGTAGGAAAGAACAACTGAAGGTTGTTTTGTCCAACTCCCTCCTGAGAGCCGGGTCATCTGGAGCAGGTTCCCCAGGCCCACGATCAGCCAGGGCTTGAACATCCCCAAGGATGGGGACCCCACAGCCTCTCTGTGCAGCCTGTGCTGATGTTTGATGACTCCCACCATAAAAACAAAAAACAACAACAACAACAGAAAAAACCACCAAACCACAAAATATGCAAAAAAAAGCCACTCCAACCCCAAAACAATAAGTAGGTTTTTTTTTTTTCTTTCTTGGAGTGGAATTTCCCTTATTTCAATCCCCTTTGCCTCTTGTCCTGTCACTGAGCACCACCAGGAAGAGTCTGGCTCCATTGTGTTTACTTCATTCCATCGGATATTGAGACACTTTAATACCAGCACATCCTTCTCCAGGGTGAAGAGCCNTTCTTCCATGCTGAAATCTCACCTTTCATTCCCACCACTAATGCTGCCCACCCAAGTATCTCTAAATGGAGATTGATGGATGTAGATCTCTTAAATAGTTTTGCCTGCATGGTTTTACTTGACAATATCTTTCCCAGTCCAAGAGATATGGACCAACTCTTTCCTTGAGATTCTACATCCTACTATTCTAGTCATGGTGTGATTGGCTTCTACAGGATATACAAAGCAAGAAGTACTTGATTACATTAAAATACAAATTCGTGCCCCATTTAATCTGGCTTGGATGTGGTTATTTTTTTTTTTTTTTTTTTGTTTTTCAGGTGATGAGGATNCAGCCTGCTAATTTCTATAAAGAGTTGAAGCTTGGTTTGATATGGCTTCTTGTCAGCTGCATAGTGGCTGTCATTCTGGTTTTCACCATCACATACTTTCAGTGGCTTTATTCCACTGTTTTTACAGGAAATGGGGAAAAAAAAACCTGATGGGTTTGCAATTTTCTTACTCTTTCTCCACCTGTTTAGTAAATAGGCACAGTAAGGGTCCTCCAGTCTGCCAAGAGGGCCATGAATGGGTCTGATGCTGTTTCAGGCACCACAGGAGGAAAACTGCAGAATCCCAGAGGTAGGAAAGAACAACTGAAGGTTGTTTTGTCCAACTCCCTCCTGAGAGCCGGGTCATCTGGAGCAGGTTCCCCAGGCCCACGATCAGCCAGGGCTTGAACATCCCCAAGGATGGGGACCCCACAGCCTCTCTGTGCAGCCTGTGCTGATGTTTGATGACTCCCACCATAAAAACAAAAAACAACAACAACAACAGAAAAAACCACCAAACCACAAAATATGCAAAAAAAAGCCACTCCAACCCCAAAACAATAAGTAGGTTTTTTTTTTTTCTTTCTTGGAGTGGAATTTCCCTTATTTCAATCCCCTTTGCCTCTTGTCCTGTCACTGAGCACCACCAGGAAGAGTCTGGCTCCATTGTGTTTACTTCATTCCATCGGATATTGAGACACTTTAATACCAGCACATCCTTCTCCAGGGTGAAGAGCCCCAGCTCCCTCGGCCTCGCCCATACTGGGGGTGCTCCCATCCCTTGACCATCTTTATGATCCCTCAGTGCATTCCCTCCAGCGTGTCCGTGCCTCTCCTCCTTTCACACTTTCTTCCAGTATTGTCTGGAAAGAGGTGTTCCAGCTCTTGTCTTTCTCAGGCAATCTCAACTTTAAAAAGAAATAAATTGTCTAAAGTGCTGCTGTGGTTTAATTCCAGCTGGCAAGTAAGTTCCACACAGCCACTCCCTCACCATCCCCAGCAGGTTGGTGGAAAATGAAGTGGATGAGTAAAAGTGAGGAAGCTCGTGGGTTGGGATAAAAACAATTTGATGATTGAGATGTAATAGTATAATAATAATAATAATAATGAGGATAAAGCTGTGATAAAATCTTTTTTTCTTCTTTCTTATTCTTTTTTTCTGTGTCTAGTACATTAGGAAATGCTTGTTCCAATTTGTACAAACTGCCTTCACAGTAAATTGGACAAGTTTCCCTGAGGAGCAGTAGACAAAAGACTTGGGAAGTGCCATGGGGATGGGGAGGGAAATGCTTTTATTGCCAATCAAATTAAAGGCATTTAGATCTGCTCTTAAATTTTCCTGTAAATATATTACTGTGGGGTAAGAATTTGGCTCCAGAGCTGTGTGAATAAGGGATATTTCAAACACTCGGTAGGATGGGGTGGGGAGGTGGCTGCTACTAAAAAAGTTGATTAAGCTACAACAAAATATTTCGTTTTCAATTCTTTCTATTTTTCCTCCCTTACAAAGAGAAAAAGCTTTAAAATGGAAACAAGTCCTGAAAATGATAAATCAACATCAAACACTTGGAGTGCTCTAAAAGCCCTCCTTCTCTCCCCCTTTCACACCATTCTGCTGGAGAAAAAATAGACGTATTCACTGTTTGCCAAAACAACACTTGCCCAGTTGTAATCAAGGCATTTTACAACAGGGTGTAGACTTTCACTCCATGTTTGTTGTCTGTGGCTTTGGGGAGGTCACGGCATGAAATGTTTCCACTTGCTTATCTCTAAAGAGAGAGGGTGGGTGAGGAAAAATCTCTGTACAGAGGCTGTTTTCAAGATGTTTGGTTGTCCCAAATCCCTGCAGTGGTCTTAAACTGTGGGAGGTAGAGAAAATAATTTCTTATCTCTGCCCAAAGATTTTCTCATAACTGTCTTCCACGTGCCCAGGTAAGAGTTTTGCTGGATCTCAGGTTGCATTTTGTGAGGAAGGTTGTGTTGGTAGTTCTGAGCTCACCTGAGACCTGGGAGAGCTGAGGTTTGATCCCAAGTCCGTGACAGACTTCCCAACTGAATCCTTACCTGATTCTTGTAGGTTTTAGTGGTTGTGATCAAGAATTTCCACCAAGACACCACAGAATCACAGAATGGTTTGGGTTGGGAGGGACCTTAAAGATCCTCTTGTTCAGCCCCCTGCCATGGGCAGGGACACCTCCCACTATCCCCGGTTGCTCCAAGCCCTGTCCAACCTGGTCTTGAACACTTCCAGGGATGAGAGAGCCACAACTTCTCTTGAAAACCTTTTCCAGGGCCTCACCACCCTCTGAATATAGAATTTCTTCCAAATACCCAATCGAAACATACTCGCAATTCAAAGCCATTACTCTTTGTCTTATCTCCCCACACCCTGCTAAAAAGCCTCTCTCCACCTCTTTAGCAGACCCTCATGAGCTCCTGGAAGTTGCTCCAAGGTCTCCTGGCAGAAAGCACAACTGTACGGTGTATTTCCATGGAGCTTATGCTTTTACAGTTTTGCTCAACTGACACGATGGATTCTTTTGCTGTTGAATGCCTTGGTTTACAAGTTTACTCCTTGCTTCCTCTTGCTTGCTCCATTTTCTGTCTCCTTGAAGCACAACGCACCCCCTCACCCCCTCCCTGGCTGCTCAGGCTCTCACAGCGTGACTTCCATAAGTTTGGGCTGAAGGCTGTTTCCCTAAAATGAAGGATTTCTGGCCTGGGGGCGCCTGCAGCCTCGGATGCCAATTATGTGTGTACGTGGTACACTGAGGCTGGCTGGGGAAGCTGCACTCTGGATTTTCTCCACTTTTCATGGATTTAGCTCCCAACTACTGCTCTCTCAAGGCGGTTGCACTTTCATCTCTTTCATGTGTCCGGCCCAATTAAGGGAGGATGGTGAGTGATTTATTTTGGTCCTGGAGTTTCGCTGTCTGCTGAATCTCAGCACTGATTTTTTTGCTTGGTTTTAAAACTCTGAAAGAAAAAAAAAAAAGAGAATGAAGTACAACAGGTTCCTGAGGCCATCAGGCTGTTCCCTATACAGTGCAGAACTGGGATTTTCTGGTGCTTTGCTTTCCCTGGAGGACAAACCAAAGGAATAGCTGCAAGTGCATCCCAAAAGAGACTTTAACCCTTTCCTTAGGTATCTATCCATGAGGACATCATGTGACTCTTGGTCATGTGCCACAGAAAGTGGAGGCCACTGCCGGCTGTTTGCCTGTCAGAGGGACCTGTCAGGTCCAGAACATGAGAAATCTGAATATTCAAGCCCAGAATGAAGCATCACAGCTCATGTCATCCAGCCTAACACCCCAACATCTTTCTCAGTACAAGAAAGATGTGGGCCAGTCAGAACAGGACCAGAGGAGGCCACAAAAATGATCAGAGAGATGAACCAGCTCTGCTGTGAGGAAAGGCTGTACAGCTGGGGTTGTGCAGGCTGGAGAAGAGAAGGCTCTGGGGATTCCCTAATGTGGCCTTTCAATACTTAGTATAATAAAGAGAAGGACAGACTTTAGCAGCACTGTAGTGACAGGACAATGGCTTTAAACTAAAAAGCGAGTAGATACGGAGTAGTCATAATGAAGAATTTTAGTTTATGGTAAAGTGAGTAAAACACTGGACCAGGATGCCCCATCACTAGAAACATTTCAGTCCAGGGAGGTTGGACTAGATGACCTTTAAGGGTCCCTGCCAACCCAAACCATTCTGATATCACACCAAAAGTGTTGCTATTCTTGTGGGATTGTAACCTTTTTTTGTGGCAGAAACACCAGTTTGGGTTTTTTTTTTTTTCGTAGCCTTGGTTCAAGAAAGTGGCAGCTGGGTTTGGTCCTGTATCATTTCCCAGCTGATGCAGCACCTTTGTCTCTTCTCTTCCTTTGCTGCCATCATCTCCATGCCTTTGAGCTGAACCATTTTGATACCAAAGCCCTGGGACACCGTTGAAATGCTGGAGGATGTCTAAGTGAGGAATTTCTGTGGATAAAGGGGTAGGAAGGAGGAAGAAGTTATCTTCCTCTGACTGCTGCATTTATTTCATTCTGCTGCTGCTACCTCAGGCCTTGCAGATTTTTTAATTTTTTTTTTTTTTTTTTTTTTTTTTACCAGCAAGGCAAAATAACTCTGGCTCCAGTATTTCCACTGGAGGCCCAGGAGCTTATAGCAGCAAACTGTCTGTTTTGAGAGCTCATCAGGACTGCAGTGTGATGGATAGACTCCAGCCAGCTGTGTACTGGTAATGTTCCAGAAGACAGCATCACCTTTTTTTTTGATCGAGTGCTTAAGTCTTTGCCTTCCAGCTCAGGATCTCAAAACACTTTGTGAGCAGCAAGGAATTAAAAGTTGCCCTTTATCAGTGGAGAAAATGAGACACAGGGAGGTCAAATGACTTGCTTGCCCTCAAAATAATTTGTAGTCCAGAACACCTGGATTTTAGTGCTTTTAATTTTTTTGCAGGTGGGCATCCTGAAGTTTGGAGATTGCCCTGTATCTTTTATTTGCCTTCTCAGTCCTCTTTTCTTCTTAGGCTACTGGGGTTTAACTGACTTTTAACAGGGCTGTGCCTTTCTTTTTCTCTGTTTTTTTTAGGTCTGAAGTGTAACCCCGCATCCATCACTATCCAGAAAATGTCTTATGGATCCATTGATGGGAGTGGATTTGGGAGCAGGAACCCATTTGGAGGCCCTTCAAGACAAGGCTATCAACCTCTTGGTGAAGTATTGATCCCTTGCTGTAATTTATTCCACCTGACTCCCTGAGGACTGAAGTTTGACTTGCTCAGGTTCACTGTGGCTGCTGTACAAATATCACACCCTCACCAGGGGTCATTTCTGACACCGATTTGCAAAGGTGAAACCCAGACTTTTTCAGTTTGATTTGTGTGATTGAGGCCCAACGTCTTACCATGCACAGAATTTGAGGCTGCAACATGGGAGAGCAGCACTAACGAGGGTTTTGGAGGAATTTTCGGGGACCAGAAGGAGAAATGCAGAGTATTTTCTAAAGTGGCTTGTGTCTTTTCTTATGTCCCCATCACCTTTTACAAGAAGTTTATCTTAATGTTTGTTCTAAGGCTAGCAGATGGAGGGAGTAGAAGGGAAGGTGTACAAAATGCAGTGGGCTGTGCTTTCCCAGAGGATAACTTTGCTGTGGAAGTTGCTTGAATCTGGGAAACATGCTTGGATGTGGCAAACAGGATCAAAAAATCACTCAGGAAATGCTGAAAATATGAACAGTGGCTTGCAGATGGCCATGGATTCTTTCTTTGTGTCATTTTTTTAAGCAGAGGCCAGACCAGCAGTATGGCTGGTCTGGCCTCTGCTTAAAAAACTTGCTTTGAGCAAGTGTTTTTATCTGGAGCATATCCTTTATTTTGTTCCTGGACCTGACTTGCTCTTGTAACATGGCAAAGGGCTCTCTTTTCCTTTTTTCACCAGGGAAGAACGTCACCCCTATCTCCATTTGCCTTTGATTTCAACTGCGCCATTCACTAACACAGCCCGATTTGGTGTTCATGTTTTGAGGGTTGCAAATGTTCTTTGGGAAACATTCTTTTTGTTTTGCAAATAGCAGTTCTCCCTGGATATGAATATATATATAAAAATAGAGGTTTCTCTTGGGTTTCTGTCTTCTTACAAATTTGGGGTAATTATTGATTTTTTTTTTCATAGAATGGGAAGAATGTATTGAAGTAAGTATGAGTTGTCTGTTCAGTTGTAAATAGTGATTTGGAGGCTATTCTGCAAGGCAAAATTAAAGGCATAAAAGCAAGGAAGAATGGGATGCTTGGGCACAATCAAAGAACAGTAAGAAAAGAGACTTGAGTTGTGGACTAGACAAACGATGAATCTCAGTGCATTGTTGCTTAGATTAAAAAAAAATGAATATTTATTGTGTTGTATGAAAGAACCTCTGTTTTCAATGCAAATTCACAGAATAACTCAAGACATTTGAAATCTCTAAATATTTGAGGATATCCTTTATTGTGCCCAGCTTGCCCCCAGCTTGGCAGTTGGAGATGGGATGCTGAAGCCACCCTTATTGGATGGCAAAGAGGAGCTGGTGTGGAAAATTCAGGTTTTTTGAAACTGCCACGGTGTGTTGGCTGCCCAGCAGAGCCTGTTGATGCTCTGGATTATGGCTTAGACTTGAGTGCTGGTTTCCCTTCCAGGCTTGCACACATCCTGTCATGTGGCATTGCCATGGACACATCTCCAAGGTCCTCCAGCGTGGATTTTCCCAGCCAGCCAAAATTGGTTTGTCCCTTAGCTAAACATCCCTGTGGAAAAGATTGCAAGGGAAGGGAGCTGTTTGCATTGGCCTTGGAGAAGTTTCCTTTCTGTGTGTCTCAGTCAGAGGTGGGTTCGTTCAGCCTTGAGAAAAGAAGGTTTAGGGGAGACGTTTTCATTGTGTTCCAGCATTTAAAGGGTGGCTAAAAATGAGATAAAGACTCTCTTTTCACATGGAAAAGGTGTGGGGTATTGGGTGCAAGTTACTCCTGGGGAGATTATCGAGACTCAGACAAGAGGAAAATGTTTTGCAATTGGAACAATCAGCCTCTAAAATAATCTTCTTAGAGAAGTCGTGGATTCCTGAACGTTGGACAATTTTAAACTTCATCTGGATGGAGCACTGGGCTGTCTTGTCCAGGCTGTACTTTTGCCAAGAAAGGTTGGATTAGATGATCCTAGAGGTTCCTTTCCAACTTGGCTTTCTGTGATTCTGTTCTGTGCTCCTCTGGACCTGTGTCCCTTTACCACAGAAGATGGAGACATTGGATGCCTTTTGTCATAGTGTCCCCAAATATTGCTATTTATTAATTCCCAGGGGAGGGTAATGCAACACTTATTATTTCCCTCCTGCTTCTGGACAATGGATGACTGGTTTGCTAAGAAAAATTGCTTTTTATATTAGATCATGGTGTGGCTGGAACAAAGGAGCGCGGCCTTCCCGCCAGCATTTGTGTCTGCTCTCAGCAGGGACAGACCTCGATGGGAATGTTCTGCGTGTGCTTTCCCTCTCTTCGTGGATAATAAATAAATAAAACCAGGTATTCCTGCAGGTAAATGTCCAACAGTGGTCCAGTGGTCATATTCAGTATCCAACAGAAAACCTGGAGATAGAGCAGCAGTAAAGGTGATGGGGGTGGAACTGCTTCATCTGCAATATAGACAGCAAAGAAAAGAGGTTTGGTTTGGTTTTGCTTAATGAAGGATGATACTGCCATGGGGGTTTACTCTGTGCTTATGCATCTGTTTGTCTTGGCTCTGTTTCTTCCATGCTCAATACAATTGTGCTGCCAGGATGGGAAAGTTTAATTACTTGAAGGTGATCCCCTTGGCTCTGGGCTGATGTGATGATGGATGGACTCAGAGCCCATCCTCAGGCCATGTGGAGGTTAATGTTGCTGACCAGCCTAATGAGGGAGATCCACAGACTCCGTCTGCAGAGTTTGGGGAGGATCCTAAGGTGGCGTTTCCTGCAATTTGGTTTGCCCTGGACACCCTGGTGTTGGAAAACTCCAGTTCAGACTCTGGTTTTGATGGTGTATATCCAGGATTTCTTGGGGAAAGCAAAAACAAGAGGGGTTTTTTTTTGTTTGTTTATTTCTCTTTTCATTATTATAATTTTTTAATATTGGCAAGTTTTAGGAGAAAAGAGAGAGAGAAGCTCAGCAGAACTCAGATGTTCTGTGGCCTTAGCCAAGGAGCACCCTGAGGTGTGTCACAAGCAGGTTCACCAGGATTACCTGGAGTGGAGCACTCTGGGGGTTTCGTTATCCCACAGCCTCTGAGGGGCAGCCAGGGTTGGCAGGAGGAGGCATAAACCACGTCCCTGCCTTGAAGCTGGGATTTACAACCTCCTCCAAAAACATCTGCTTTTCACAGCCTCATTCTGATCCCCAAAATCATTGTATCGGGTTCCCCTGTTTCCTTCTGGGAGCTTCTCTGGGCTTCGTCTGGGCATTGGTGTTGCATGGACAAATTAGAAAGCAAGTAGTAGAAAGTTAAAAAGTTATTGTTTTGGGTTTTATTTTTTTCTTTTTGTTTTTATATTTAAACCTGATAAATGGAAAAGATGGACCTCAAAAATATTATTTTTTAAGTAATGTGACATGTCTAAGGTAAGCAGAGAGCAAACACCGTACAGCAGTAGGAATTAGACTCCGGATTCTTACTCTGTGCAACCTGGACTCTCTACCATGTTCAACCTTCCTTCCCAAAACCATCTTTTTGTGGGGAAAATGAACAAAACCTGCTTTACACAAGGAGGCATATAGGTCAGGGAATTTAAATAGCTCGGATTAAAATGCCACAAGACAGGAAATTTTGAACACTGCTTTTATTAACCTTACTGTAACCTGGATGTTAAATGCCAGCTCTGAAAAGGTGAGGTTAATTTCATATTCCAGCAGTGCACTGCTTCCAGGTGAGCTCAAGGGACTGCTGGGTCAGTGCTTAATTTGGCTGTGACTTCATTTAAACCATTTTCACCTCAGTTTCTCCTGAAGATTTTGTGTGGGTTGTACTCAAGATATATCACACGTGAGTCTTTCTCCTGGTTGGATAAGGTTGGTCATCCTGTCACTGAACAAAATGAGATTGGTCCCTGCAAATTGTCCTTGGCAGTGCTTTCTGGGTATAAACCACCTAATTATCATTTCAATACTTAGCAATTGTTAAATGATTTTTTCTAACATTTTTTTGTCTGGAATCAGGTCTATAATTTTCTTTGCCCTCCTATCTCTGCTACCCACCTGCCTCTGTGCTGCACCAACCATCTCTTGGGTGGGAAGTCATGTGCCTTTGCTGGCAGCACTGTCACTGACCTGTCATGGAATTGTTTAGGTGGGAAAAGCCCTCTGGGATCCTCAAGTCCAGCCATCAACCCAGCACTGTCAGGTCCATCATTAAACCATGTCCCCAAGTGCCACATCTACATGTCTGGTAAATCCCTGCAGGGATGGTGACTCAGCCCCTTCCCTGGGCAGCCTGCTCCAGGGCTTTAAAACCCTTTCAGTGAAGACTTTTTCCCAAATATCCGATCTGAACTTCCTCCTTACGGGTGAATCTGTCCTCTTGATCCTATTTCCCTCTTTTTCTAGCAGTTCAGGGAAGTGATTTCCCTTTAGAAGCACACCATGGAGTTCATGGTTGCCTCCAAGTTTGGCCGAGTCACAGAGCTCATGTGCTCCGTGGGAGGGAGATTTTCAGATGATTGTGACCCCTGTGGTGGGATGGGGCTGGCAGAAGCTCTGTTTTTTTGGTAAAACTCACTCGAAAGCTTGGGTACAAACCAGCACCATGGCCTGACCACCACGTGGCCTCACTGCAGCCCCGGGTCTGGTGTCCACCGCCAGCTCCACATCTCAATACTGCCAGGTGCTGAAGCACAGGACAAGCTCCTGAGTACACAAGGAGTCCCCCTGAGGTTAAATAACGCTGGGCAGGTGGTTAATCCTTTTGCTGCATTGGGGCCTGAGCATTGCTTTGGTTTTGCATTGACTCCTGAAATGAATTCCGGTGCTTGGAATGCTTTGCTGAGGGGAGTTGGAAGCCCGTGGTCGTTGCAGTGAATGGCATTGTCCAGAGGGTCTGGTGGGAGGTCCAGGTCTGGTTGTGACAATTGTTCTTCACTGAGACAGTGAGGAACACAATCCACAATCATGCATCTACATGCCCTCAGGAAAGAGCGCTAGAAAGAGGTAAAAACAGTAAAAGAAAGGAAGAACAAAACGGTTGAATTTTTTGGGGTGGGGATTAGAAGCTACTATGCAATATTAAGAGTGTTTTTTTCAAAGGCTGAAGTCTCAAACTGAAGGGCTGGAACGAATCACATTCAGTAATTTGAACAAACTGCTTTTGGGATGGAGTCCTCTCAAGTGTGGAATTACAGAATAATTAGGGTTGAAAAAGACCTCCAAGAACATCAGGTCCAAGCTTCAAAGAAGGAAGGACTGAAGATGTGACCTCCGGTAGCACCTTGTCTCTGTCGTGCTTAGATAGGTTCACAAATATTGCTCCAAGGTTGCCTCCTGGACTTGTCTTTAATTTAGAAAGCTCTAAACAATAAAGTGGCCTGTCAAATGTTGTGTAAAAAACATTTCTGAGAGCCTTAATGGTTGACTTTGCCTTCCAAGTCTTGGGTTCCATCATATTTTCTTGAATTTATGATCCCACAGTATTTTCTTGAATTTATGGTCCCACAGAAGTTGAGGAGTTGGGTGTCATATTTAGTGGGTCATCGGTAAAGTGCAAGTTAAAGTCTAAGTGCAGACAATACAAAAAAATCATAATAAGATGATCTCTCTCACTAGACAATCCCAAAAATGTTCTTGTGGCATCTACAGAATTATGTCATGTTATTTCTCTGCTGTTGCGCAAAACTTCCAAAAGTTAGATTATTTATTTCCTTACTCCATTTTCAGTAGATTTAGAGGATCTTCTCTGCCTTACATCCAGTTCTTAGAGATCTTAGCAATGATTTAATGAATTAATAAGACTAAACTTAAGAAAACATATTAAAGAATAATGAACAACATGTTTTATAGCAAAAGGAATTGCCAGGAGAATTAACTTTCATACACAAATTGACTTTGAAACTGTTTTGAAAACCTCTGCCCTATCCCTTCTGGCATTTTTAACATTATAATAAACGTTTTGCTGTAATTTCAATATTTCAGGAATTTAAAGTGGTTATGCATTTATTTATATAACTAGCAAAACCAGAACACAACATTGGAATAAATAAGTATTTTAATGAAAATATGTGAGGGTGAGCTGAGGGTGAACTTCTTAGCAAGAGAAAAAAACAAAAAAACAAAAAACCAAAAACACGACAAACCAATCCAAAAACCTCTTGGGTAAAAATAAACTTTTTTTTTCTTTACCAATTTTATTTGCTAGTCTTGGTTATCCAAAGCAATTTTAATGCAAACATGTAAAACTCATGCTGGCGGTCCCAGTCTTTGACAGAAAATCAGAAATCAAAGACACTCACCTTTCCTTAGGCATTTCAGCTGGAAATGCATTTAAATATCAGAGCAGCTCGGAACAGCTTGCTTCATTTTCCACTCAATTACAGTGGAATTAGAAGTAGTTTAAGAAGGTCTCTGCTCGTAGCCGGCTTGTTGTGTGGGTAGAGGTGCCTTGATAGGGAAAGCAAAGCAGAATGAATGTTGCTGGTGGAAACTGTCCAGTGGAAAGTGTCTTGCCCATTGTAGAGGTTTGGAACCAGATGTTTTTGAAGGTCCTTTCCAACCCAGGCCATTCTGAAATTCTGTAATTCCATGAATGTGCTTGTCGTTCCTTTACTTTGCCAACGTGTGCCCAGACCTGGCTGCCCTTCTGGGATGTCTTTCCGCATGGGTGTATTTTCCTAAAGGAGAAGAGACTGTCCTGTGCTTTACTTTCAGCTCCTGAAATGAATTTAGCTCAATGTTGTTTTTCTTTCTGGTTTCTCTTTCAAAAGCTTTTCTTTGTCCTGGCGGCAGGGGAAAGAAAAGTTTTATTAACAAAATAAAAGTCAGCTACCGCCTCATTTGAACTTTGTACCAGCTGTTGTTTAAGCTGTTCAGACCTGGGCAAGACATCAGTGATTTTAAACTGGAAGAGGGAAGGCTTAGATGGGACGTGAGGAAGAAATTCTTCCCTGTGAAGGTGGTGAGGCCCTGGGTAACCGGTGAGGCCCTGGCACAGGTTACCCAGAGAAGCTGTGGATGCCCCATCCCTGGAAGTGTCCAAGGCCAGGTTGGATGGGGCTTGGAGCAACCTGGGATGGTGGGAGGTCCATGGCAGGGGGGTGGAACTGGATGATCTTTAATGTCCCTTCCAACCCAAACCATTCTGTATTTCCGTGATTCTATGATTGATGCTTCCAAGATTTTTCACTTCTGTAGATTGAATCCAGTTGTGTTTTTTGAAACTTCCACAGTTTCTCGAGGGCACTTCTCTGGTTAGGAGAGCAGAGCGCTTCTCCAACCAGCCATAAGGGAGTGCTTGGCTCTATTATGAAATTTCTGCAAGTGCTGCAAGGCTTCCTCAACATTTTCTACACCACCAGGCTTCCACCCTGTGCTTTGCATCCTGTTCTTTCCGTCATGGCAATATCCAGTGCTTGGATAGGATCCGAAGCCTGTTTCTCTTGACCTGTGCCTGCAAAAAAGCCGACCTGAAACAAGATACAGCTGAAACTGAGCAGTAGGATTGCTGCATGACCTTGTGTGAGCATCTGTCCATGCTTGCTGAATGGGGATCTGTGGGAAATAGGATGAGGTTGTGTGCTTGAACTACAACCTTTCTGCAGCTGTTTGCTTTTCCATCAGAGCAGTCTCCATGTGCACATCCCAGCGCTCCCCAGTGCCCTGCTGTGCCAGGCAGATGTGCTGCCAGGATGGTTTCATTCCGAAATCAGGGGTAGAGCAGATCAGAGCTTATTCCAGCTTTGCTGGAGTATTTCCAGTGTCTGGGGTGGTGGCTGCATCCCAGTTTGGTTCATCGAGCTGTCTCCCCAGGGAGGAAGCAGAGTCAGCATCCAGACAGGCTAAATACTCCAGCCAGCGTTTTCCCTCGGGTTCTGCAGCTCCTTTCCTGCAATACGAATGGAAGAATCCCCAAACTTCACTGGAAAAGGTGGTGTCCAGGAACAGACTGTCATATCTTACACAGCTTTATCCAATCCATGCTGTATTTCCTTCTTGGGAAGGTGCTGACACATTTATTGCCCTTATGGCTGCTAAAAGGCCTTTTTTTCCTATATATATATATATATATATATGCTTATTTTTTTTATTAATGTGCTCCTCAGGAAACCAGATGAGGTTGAAATTGCATTCAGTCTGGTGTGTCCTAGTTTGGATATCCATGTACAGTGATGCTCTGTTACTGCAGTAACCCCTGTAAATTTGGGAGTGGATATTCCTGGGCATTGGAAGAAGAGCTACAATAGTTTCTGGCAGGAATTTGCTTGGTCCCAAGGATTCCCCAGGTGTGACTCAGACACTGGCGCAGCTCAGATTCTTAGCCCAGGTGAGACTGTGCTACCTCACCCTGATCTTTGGCTGCAAACCAAACTTGATATTAACTGAATTGCTCCAGAATTATTTTATTGGGTTTTGCTGCTGCAGAATTTCCACATAGGGTTTTGGCTGTGAAAAGGAACTAATCCAAAAAGTCTAAAACCTGGGATAAAGTTTAGGAAGGAAAAATGCCTTTGTTGCCTGTGCTGTTGTGGTATGGACAGTGGGTGCTGCAGGACATGCTGAGTGAGATGGACCTGTGCATGTTTGAGATGTTCATAAATTATTTGTATTAAAACATTAATATTTAAAGTAATAATAGATAAACATCCATGTCTTGGTCACCTCTGTCACTACTTCATAGTGCAGCCAGGTGCAAATCTCTTAACTTCTGTTTTCTGGTTTCCTACCCCTTCTATACTTAGTATTATCCAATTAATTAAATTCTCAAGGATGTAGAATATCTTAATTGATTTGAAATAAAAGAATTTAGCATCCACTTTGTGTGAGTGGATTTTCCTTTTTCTCTTTGAAAATGAAAGTAGAATTTTATGGCATTATCTTCTGCCAGGAAAATGGGGATGGAGATTTGTAGAGATACTGAAAACCCCACATATTTTAATTTGGAGCAAATTTGGAAGGGAACTTTTAAAGGGATATTTTTTAAAGGGCAAAATTTAATGGCCTTTCCCTTCACTTGTTCAGGAGAAAAAGATTTCTTTTGAGAAAAGTGGAAAAAAATCTGTTTATTTAACAAGTATTCACAAGCGTAAAAAATGAATAATGTTAAGCAGTAAAACCTTTTGCTGTTTTGAAGAGATGATAAATTCAGAAATTCTTTTTGTGGATTGGAGAGAGAGAGAGAGTCCTTTTCATGGCTGTGTCCTCAGCTTTCTCTCAGTCTCTCCAGGGCTCGGGCCTGTTCTCCTGGCTGCAGAGCAGCTTGGGGGGCTCTCAGATGATGCCTCAAGTTTTAGCTTTCATATTTTCCAGATTCTGTACTGCATTAGTATGTAACTCTGCACTTCATGTAAAGTGTTAGCAAGTTCNCATATCTCCTGATACCAAGTTGGAAATGTGTTTTGGGGATATCTCTATGTTTCTCACCTTTTTTTTCTGGCTGCTGAGGGCTGCAATGGGATGATGATACTATTATTTTTTCTACATGAACACATCCTAAGTACATTAAAAAATATTCTTTAATTCCTTCTAAAGCAAATACTTTTAGTGGAGATCAAGCTTGAATTGGTAGGCAGGTGATTCTTGGGAGATACAGTACCAGGATTAAAATAATCCCAATGGGCTTTTTTACAGTTTATGTCCTATTTTCAGAATCTCTTTAAGGCCAGACCTCACAGATCTCCAGGTACCTGATGATGCAGCTGTGGGTGTGGGAGTGGATACTCCAAGGACCCCTCTCTGCTCTTAAAATTTCAACCAATGTGATTTTTGTTTTGGGTTNTTTAAACAACAGTGAATTGAGGCGAGCAGTCTGGGAGGATGGGCCTTCATAACCTGAAGCTGTAATTGCACAATTAACCCAAATATATAAATGGACCAAAACTTCTAAAAGTGTGAAAACTCGTGACCCATTGTCCATCTTGGGTGGAGCCTCGGCTGGGCTCTTGTACTGCCCAAGGTGTGTCCTTTGAAGGCCTTTTAATAAATACCTGCTTTATTCCTTTAACACTGTCTAGCCTCTGTTCCTCTCCAGGCATCACGGATGATGGTCCTGGTGTTCTTGGACCAAACAATGGCTGAACAGTTCTAAAATACTTTTGGCTTCATCTAACTAAAAAAAAAAAAACTAACTAAAAAGCAAAGGAGAGCTCTCTGCTGCTGTCCGTGCTGCAGACAACTCAGTCTGTGAAAAGGAACGTGTGGGAGCAAATGCAGTTTCTGCAAACAAACTCTGAGCTTCTTTTCCCACCCCACTGTGCTCTCAGAACCAGTCTTAAAGGTGCAGAACTTAATATCCAGCATGAACAGAAGAGACAGCTGGGGATACAAGCATCTTAAAGTCACCCTAGGACAGTCCTAGTTGCAGATTTCTCTTCTGCAGCCCTACTCTAAGGATGTATTTATTTGCAGAACATACACAAATCTCACTTTGGTACATAATGGAGGGGTAGGCACAGCTGACCCAAATACGTATGACACAAACAGAATTCAAGTGGAGAGGGAAAAAAAAAAAAAAAAACAGGGAATAAAGCTTTTATCCATGCTGTCAGTCCAGAAATATTATTTCTGAATATCTCCTCTTCCAGGTGACGTTGGATTGGAGACTGACAGTGGCAGCTAGAAGTGGACAGGGATTAAAGATCAACAGTGGGGAAGGACTTGACAGATGTAAGCAGGTAGATTGGAGATTAGGGTGAATTAGTGTGGATGGAAAGCATTTGGGAGCGGGGAAGGATTTTAAATTGGATGTTAGGATGTATGCACTGCAGAGCTTCCCTGAATTTTCCTGTTACACTCAGATATTAGTGGTTGGGATTTATGAGCACACTGGTGTGGCTGAAGGTAGTGGTGGTGCTGCAGGTGGTCGTGGTGGGGTGGAAGAAGCAGCTTAAAGAGGTTCTGAGATGTACAAGTGGCTGTGGATGTGTTTCTAAAACAAATTTCCCNCAGCCAGTCAAACCTGATTGCTTCTAAATCCCTTGGTGCCCAGCAATGTGCTGAAATGGAATCTTTCCCACTTTATACTATGGATACTTCTGTGTTTGGCCATTCCTTGCTTTGAAATCTTCACCCAGAGATTGGGGAGTGGATTTTCAGAGAGACAAAGAATATTCCATACATATGAATGCATAGAGCATTATTTGTTTAGGTGGGGAATATTATTTTTTTTTCTTTAAATGGTTTTCTCAGATCCTCAGCGGAGAGCAGAAGAATAAAGAGCTGATCGCAGCCATGCTGCATAAAATACAAAGTTCTCTATTCCTTCTCCTGTCCTAACAGAGATACAGAAACAGGGATACAGCTGGCAAAGTAGAGGGACAAAGTTATGTAAAGAAGGTTTTTTGAAGTCATAAATCCATCTGAAGATTTTTAAAGTCATAAATCCATCTTTTGGAACTGGGAATAGCACTTGACTTGAACTTGGCATGTAAAACAGGTCTGTTGCACATGAAGCTGTGTGGAAGCAAGACCACTGGGAACCATCCCATTCTCCCCTAGAAAAGAGGTTTTGAAGGGAAAAAAACAGTCCTGTGAGTCTGGAAATTTGGGACCTCCTATATTTTTCCACTTGTGTAGAGGCAACCGAAGTAATGGGCTGAGCAAAATAAGATTTCTCTATCACTTTCTCCCACTCATTCCTCCGAGTTCTTTTTTATTATTATTTTCACTTCTGCATAATGGTGTAAAGCAGAGATTTAGAAAGAGGGTTTGCTGTAAAATGCAGTTTGCAAAGAACTTGGGTTTATGACAAAATGCAGAAAAAAAAACCCCAAACCCATTATTGCAATCCTGTAGTAGTCATTTTTTTTTTTATTTTTTAGATTTATTTCAGGTACTGCAGGAGTTAAGCAGGTGAGGAAACAGGAGATGTCTGCTGCTTTTCCTGGAGTGCTTTACCAGCCAGGCTGTAGCCAGATGGCTGGGACTGAACAATACACAGATCATTCCAAGCCAGGATCTAACAACAATAAAATCACTAAAAATACACAGGATGTGCATACCTGGGGGGAATGGATGTGCAGTGTGTGTATGTGTGTTTTTTGAAATGTAATTTGGGGATTTCAGTCATAATATCATTTCATACCTCTCTTTTTATAGTCGTACTGCTCAACTAAAGTGCTGTTGGTTCATACTTTTGAATTTTGGATTTGTTAATACAAATCCAGTATTTTCAGTGATTTTTCAATTTTTTTTTTTTTTTTTTTGTCCTCCT
>WBMY01014171.1:48736-69359 GCA_013397315.1 Donacobius atricapilla
TATAAATACTTCGCCTAGTTTGGCACGAGCATATTTATGTCCACATCCTGGTCAGTGCAGACTGAGGAATGGCTTCGTGCTCAAACCCAACCCTTGCCCTGAAATCCCCCGGAGCTGCAGCTCTGATCTGCATCTGCATGGGAAGGATGGGCACAGCTCTCAGCCACCTTCCTGGGCATTCTGTTTCAATGCTTGACAACCATTTTGGTGAAGAATTTTTTTCCTAAAATCAAATCTAACCTTCCCCTGGGGCAATGTGAAGCTGTTTCCTCTTGTCTTGCCCCTTGTTTCCTGGGAGCAGAGCCCAAACCCTGCCTGGTTCCACCCTCCTGCCAAGGAGATGTAGAGAGTGAGAAGGTTCCCCCTGAGCCTCCTTTTCTCCAGCCTAAACTTCCCTGCCTCATCCAGATCATCAATAAAGATATTAATTAGGACTGTCCCCAATATTGAGCCACTTCTGACCGGCCACTACCTGGATTTAACTCCATGTGCCCCCAGCCAGTTTTTTACACAGAAAACCTGTCTAATCCATGAGCAGCCAGTTCCTCCAGGAGAATGCTGTGGGAAGCAGTGCCAGAGGCTTTGCTAAAGGATCCTCATGTGTGTCTTGCTTCCTTGACATGAGGGAGGGGAGTTTAATCCCCACTTCCTTGGAAGGTTTTCTTTTCCTGCCCAGCCTGCAGACAGGACAGCGATCTGGAGACCAACTCAAGAGTCAGGAGAGTTTGTCTGCTGTTAAATTTCTTCTGCTGGTCTTTCCTAAGTCATATTTATTTGCCTGGGATGGTTTTTGGGAGCTGATTTGCCTTTCAACAGTCACTGTGTCAGATCTAAGAGAAGCAGGAAAGGAGGGGAAACCTCTACAGTGAGTCAGAAAATGAAGATGACTTATTGGCTGCTGCTCCTAAAGGGTTTTAATGCAGGGAGCCTGAGAAAGCCTTAAAGGAGCGAAGATGCCAGATTCCAGCAAGAGAAGTAGCTCAGTTTCTGGGAGGAGGCTCTAACAGGCCTTTTAATGACCCCCAGTGGCCGAGATCAGTTTTATCTGCAGCTTGGCAGGAACACATGCCCAAGGATGAAAGGCTTTGCTGCAAAAGTCGCGCACAGAACTTGGCCGAGTGCCGGGAAACAGCGCAGTGATTAACCCGAGCCTGGGACCCAACTGGAGCTTCCTTGTGGCAGTGCTGGTTCCTGGGCTGCAGAGTGTGAATGCTTCCCCCTGGGCTCGAGCTCGGCTTCCTCTGGTTGTACCTACCAAGAAGATCAAAAAATAGATCAGAATATTGGCTTTGCCCTCTGGGAGGAGCGCCACAAGGTTTGAGGATGCAATCATTTAAAAATAAACAAATTTGTGTTGGTGTGCTCTAATGCAGGAGCTATTCTGCACTTCTTTTTTCTTTCTTTTTCTTTTTCATTCTCATTTTCATTTTTTTAATATACTTGATAACTGGCCTTCAAACTTCAGTGCTTCAGAGGAAATCTGAACCTAATTCTCCATTTGGATGTTCTGGTGGGCTAAATGCTTTGCTTTTTTCAGAGAGGATGTTTCTATTTCCGGGTTAAAAGCTAGAAAAGGTAAAATGCTTATTGATACCTGCATTGATATCAAACTTGTGACTGCTCTGCTCACAGATAACTTGGAAAACTTCTTCCTTTGGGATTGAAAAGTACATTTTAGCTGGAGCATTGAGGCTTGAGAAAGAGACCAAGTGCTTGAGTGTTTGTAGACACCTTGATTTTCCTTCATGGTTTGCACACATGAGGGTGCTTAGAACACAAGGCTCTCTAATCAGGTATTTGGATACTAAGCTATGTGGACAGCTTTGTTTTTATGCTTTGGCATATCCTGTTTGGGAGTTTTTTTGGTTGGTTGGTCCAAAGTTGGTCTAGCTACCCATCAGTGAGTGAAAGTTGCTGCAGGAAGGCATCACCAAGGCCAAAAATTCATCTGAGCACAAAGAGAGACCAATTATTTCTGTCATCCCCCAAAGAACAGACACAGCTCTAATGGTTGTGGTGAAGGGTAAGGAGATTAAACCCTTCTCCTTCAAGGTATTACAAAAACATCCTGAAAAATGAAGGCTTTGACAGACCATTCCCTTGTAGGTTGCCTTTCCATTTTGTAACTTCTCCATAGGTCCTGGAGGCAGGTCTTGAAGCATGAATTTCTGTCCTGATCCATTGGCTCAGATTTTGTATAATACCTGTACTTGCTTCAGGAAAAAATTATTTGGAGAAAAGTCTTCTAAATTTTCTGCAGGAAGCAGTTTTGGAAGGGAAGGAGTATAAAGAGAATAAAGAATCAGTGGATGTCTGTGGAACAGCACTGTATAAATTTAGGGAGATGAGGGACAAGACAAAAAAAAAATATCATCTCTTACAGACGTGGTTACAGTGTCTGGTTGGGACTTCATGAATGAATGAAGAAATTCATAGAATCTATAGAATGGTTTGGGCTGAAAGGGACCTCAAAGCTCATCCAGTTCCAGCATCATGCCTTGGGCAGGGACACCTTCACCTATCCCAGATTACTGGCCAAGATGAGACTCATTGCTGTCTGCAGAGGGTGGTTTTGGAAGGATTTCACATCACTGCCATTTGTGGGAGAGGAAACAAGTGGGGAAGGAGGAGAGCGATAGAGAGAATGGGTGTGGCAATCCCACATGGCAGAGCAGTCCTAAATTCTTTACTCAGAGGATGGTGAGGCCCTGGCACAGGGTGCCCAGAGAAGCTGCGGCTGCCTCATCCCTGGAAGTGTCGAAGGCCAGGTTGGACAGGGCTTGGAGCAACCCGGGATAGAGGAAGAGGTCCCTGCCCTTGGCACAGGGCTGAAGGGAGATGATCTTGATGGTCTCTTCCAGCCCAAACCAGTCTGTGATTCTGTGATAAGGCTCAGGAAATGGGACTACCATCCTCAGGGCAGAAGAAATGGAGAACAGCAAGTTGCTCCATCTGCATATTTCAGTTTCTTCGCAGTAATTAGGGACAGGCCAAGGTAAAGTTGCAACCTCACTTGGGTAAAAGTAACTTTCCTGGTCAAACACAGCAAACATTGCCCAGTATTAGTGTGAGATCAGAGGAGAGTTATTTTGTGCACGGTGAGTTTCCCACTCCTGAGACGGGAGCAAGAACATGTCACTGACTTTGTTAATAGGAAAACAGGACTGTCGTGGAACAGAGCAGAGTGCTCATTTGGACACGATCTCCTGACGTTCCTGGTGATTGCATTTTATGCAGGATCAAATACTGACTGTCTTTTGAAGCTTTCATAGTAATTCTTCAAGGTCAACTTCTTGTGTTCCAGAAAGGACTCGGCTGAATGGTAAATTCTGCCTGATTGAAATCTGCGAAGCAGAACCCTTGTCCTTTCCTCCGCAGTGACATAATTTTGCTCTGGGATTTTGAAGCAGGCACACGCAAATGGATTGTAATATAGCAGGCCTGTTTGATGTCCTGTCTTAAATCCCAAACTATTAACTTAATTATTATGTTGTAGGCTCTTAACACCTTTCCCCACTTGTGAACTACCTTGCGTGAGTCTGGAAAATGATGCTGCTTCACCTTTCCTGGCCTTGTTGAGGCAGGAATTTGTGCTTTTTGGTCCATATTAATTTCCCTCTCAAGGTCCTGATCAGTCTTTGATGGAGAGCTCCATGTGGGCTGTTAGCTCTGGGCTTAAGCAGCACTCTCACCTCATGTCAAGGGCTGCTGCATTTAGCCAGCGTGTGTAGAGGTACCTTTATAGATACACAAACCAAATTCCAGTTTCTCGATGTTTCAAGGGTATTTTAAGGGGTAAATGAGATTATTTTTCCCCACTATAAAGGTGGATAATATAATTATGCACTCTTTTCATCTCCAGTATTGCTGTCCAGTGACACAACTAGCCGAGTAATGTGCAAGTGTTTGTTCTTTTAGGGATATAGTGCTGCAGTAAAAGATGCAAAATTGTTCTATTTGATTTGCTGTTTGTGTGGACAAAGGGGATGATGAGTTGGTTTAGCTGCCCTTTGACATGGACGGTAAATTCTGTTTGAGCAGTGCAGTGATGTGTCACTGAAAATAAGCTATTAGGAATGGGTGATCCCTTAATCAGATGCTTTTAGGTATTTCCAAAGTGTTCAGATTAGATGTGAAGCTTTTCTGAAAACATATGGGGCCCAGAAATTCCCCCATTTTTCAATAAGAAGGTCTACATCTTTCCTCCATAGGAAGAAGAGTTGTGGGAGTTGTAGAAAGTTGTTTTTTCCTAGTGTTCAGAACAAGACTGAAGAGTTGGATACCCCAAGATCTTACCTCAGACCTGACACTGATTCCTTCACCATTAAGGGGCAAAAATATGACACACCACTTCTTTCTGTAATGATGGTGGTAATTTGTGTTACACATTTCTCTTTCCTTTGTAATTTTGAAGCATTTTGTAGATCTTGCTGTGATTACAGAAACTGCAAAGAAATAACTTTTTGTTTCCAAACTGTCAGACAAGGAAGGAGGAAAAATCTTACCATCTTCTTCTTGGGGATCAAAATGCCGGTAAAGGATGGGGGAAGAGCTGGGGTGTCCAGTCTCCTTCCAGTTATTTTGCCTCTTGTTAATTCCCTCACTCCCGAGTGCATTTCATCATCATAAAGGTCTCATTGCAGATTTTGCTTTGAGTGCTAAAAGCTTTGCTCCCCTCTGCCTTCCTCCGTGATTTAAAAGCCCTAGATGCTGATACGTCTCCGAGACAGAATCTATTACACTTTTCCTGCCAAGCAGAGCTCTGACACTTGCTTTATTTCCCTCCTCCTAACACTCAATTTGCTCTTTGTCGGTGCTCAGCTGGCCCCATTGCCGAGCACCAGCAGGGCTCCCTCCACGCGCTGCTTCCTATTGGCTGTCTCCTTCTTCATTTAATTATCCATTTCTAATGGATATTTAATGTCTGAGCTGAATTTACAGCACCGAGGTCTTCATGCACTTTCTGTTTCTCCAGAAGCGTTTTGGAGAATTGATTGACCACCACTTGTACCACAGAGAAGAGCCCTTCTCCAGGGCGGGAAATGCCTTTGTCGGTGTTTTGTTTTCTTTTTTCCTGGAATGTGGATGCTGTGAATTCACCTGTGTGTACTGAGCTTCCTGCCTGTTTGTAGCAATTGCCAATTTTCCTTCCTCGTTCACAAATTATGAGATGTGTTGAGAATGTCTTTGTTGGATTGGATCTATTCAGGGGTAAGAAGGTTCCCCAGAGAGGATTTCCAGGCTGCCCAGAGAAGTTGTGGCTCCCTATCCCTGAAGGTGTTCAAGACCAGGCTGGATGGGGCTTGGAGCAACCTGATCTAGTGAATGACATGACATCCCTGTCCGTGGCAGGGGTTGGAACCAGATGATCTTTGAGGTTCCTTCCAATCCAAACCATTTTGTGAATCAATGATTGTTGTGTGGCATGATGCAGGGATAACTTGGTCTGGGGTTCAGAATGGAAGACAGAGAAACCTTCAAATTTCTGAGGAAGAGACAAAGACAGCAAGACCTCTTGCTGCTGGCCTTCTGAAATATTGACAAGTACCACCTGCAGCACATCATCTCTTCCCTCTCCCATCTTTTGTCCCACATGAAGTGAAATGAATGGCAAAGATGAAATTTCTCAGGCAAGAAACCTTCTGTGCCCGTGGTCTATAGGGTTAAAACAAACAAAAACACAAATAAAAAGTGAGAGCTATTTGCTTTCTGGGAAATGTCTTGCTTTCACTTCACAGCTTCAGCTGGGAAATTCGGGTGTAGTTCAAAAATGGAAAAATAGTTTCCTCAGAGGGGTATCTGCCATGAGGTGGGAAACTAGTAAATGAAAGCTGTTAATATTTATGCGAACACCAGTTCCCAAAGCTAATGGAGAGGGATCAGTGTTCTTTCCCTGCAAAATAGGGATTAAATCTGTCTCTGCCATCCCTTTTCAGCTGTGGTTCTGGTGCATTTATTCATTGCTTTATATTCTCAGAAAGACTTACCCTTCCAAGTTGTGTTTTCCCATTACAGAGGGACAGGCAGTGAAAACAGAGTAGGACAGGTGGTGCTGTCTTTGGGGAAGGCAAGGACAGAAAAGATCTTGCTGATGCTTAAGGTGTGCTGTTGTGATACTGGGGTTGTGGTAAAGCAAAGCACAGGAATGCAATATGTGTGATCTGTCCCACCAGTTATTTCCTGGACCATAGAGTGGATTTAGCTGAATTACTCTGGAGGGAATTACTGTTTCCCTCTCCCAGGATAACTGATACTCGTGCACTGAAAATAAGTCTTCCTTCTTTTCAAGGACAGCTGCAGTAAAGGGAGCTTTGGGATGAATTTACCTCCTATCACCTCCAATGTTTCTCCACAGCAAGAGGGGGCGGAAGGGTATTTTTTTAATTTTCAGATACTATTTTTGTGGGCTGTAAATATGCTCAGCAGCGTTTTTTAACTCTTAAGAAAACCAAGGGTGTTAAGCGCTCAACCAAGGCGAGGCACTATGTTGCAAATGCATCTCTCCCTCTGGAGAGAAGGGAACAGGGGAATAAGTGGCTTTATGAGAAGCAATATCAAGTCACTTTGTGCACTTTGCTGAAGGGCTGCTGTAAGAGATGGCAGAGCCTACAGCTCTCACTCTTTTTTTCATGTCTTTAGCCACTGGAGAGGATAATTCAGTACATTCTCCTAAAGGGGCACGAGGCTCTGTGAGCCGCCAGCTCAGCTGCCCATTTAGGATGGCTGGATTTAGTTTCGAGCTGCTCCTAAGGTAATACTGACAGGGCTGTTTAGCTCAGACACCCTGTCTTGGTCTGGCTGCCACCCTTCAATCTGTATCTGGTGGATGGGGCTTTGGGCTGCGTGGTCTAGTGGAAGGTGTTCCTGCCCGTGACGGGGGGAGTAGGAATGAGATGGTCTTGAAGGTCCTTTCCAGCTCAAACCATTCTGTGGTTCTGTGATTTTTTAATGTACTGTAAGGAAAGAAGAGGGGGAGGTAAGAAAAGTGACCAGATAGCTTCCCCACAGTCTGTACCAGTGCTGATAATTCAGTCCTGTGAAGCCTCCAGAGGATTCCTTGGAGCTGGGCAGGGTTCTTCCCTGTGTTTCAGCAATGCAAAAAAATGGTTGCACACTAATCACAGGAATCTGGGGGAAAAAAGAAGAAAAAAAAAAAGGCCAAAAGAACAGCTAATTTCTTAAGGTTTGATTTATTTTCAGCACTGGGGGAGGAAAATTTGCTGCTACTTGAGATTTGCCCACAGCTGACAAATGCAAATAAATAGATGTAGTTGTAGAATCAGAGTGGTTTGGATTGGAAGGGATGTTAAAAATCATCTCATTCCAACCCTGTGCCATGGGCAGGGACACCCTCCACTGGATCAGGTTGCTCAGAGCTCCATCCAGCCTGGCCTTGGACACTTCCAGGGATGGGGCAGCCACAGCTTCTCTGAGCAACCTGTGCCAGGGCCTCACCAGCCTCATAGGGAAGAATTCCTTCCTAATATCTAACCTGAATCTCTCCTCTTTTAATTTAAAACATTCATTCCTTACCCTATCACTGTCTTCACATGAAAAAAGTTCCTCTCCCTCCTTTCTATAGGGCTCCTTTAATACTGAATGCACATGTTTGGGTCTATCAGATGTAAGTATTATGTTTACCAAGCTTTGCTCTTTGCTCAAAGGGACTGGTAGGGCTTAAATGTGCTCAAAATAGAGAAAGTCTCCACTTCTTCCAAACTGTAGTTTCCAGGAGAGGGTTGTATATGTCTCCTGCCCAAGCACGCCAGTGTGGTGTGAGCATAATTTCCATTTGGAGGAAACAGGATTCATGACTGGATGAAAAAGAATGGCCTGGCTTTCCAAAAGGAATAAAATATCACGGTGCTCAACACCTACCTTTCATCCCTTCCATTTGTTTTGGGGCTCCAGCACTTCTTCACACCCACGTGAGCTGGTTCGTGTCTGTGGGAACAGGCCCACCCTGAACGAGCAGATTTAATTACACTCCTGGCAAGTTCATGTCCTGGGCTTGAACACAGAGACGTCCCGAGTGGGCTCTTGTGGGGAGGAAGGGTTTAATTGTCCGTGTTGTGCGCGTGATGGAATGTCAGGGAGCAGTTCACCCTCAGCACCTGTGCAAAAATGGTGATTAATAAAATTATAACCATTTATCCTACTAATGCTAGGGTTTAGCCATGCTGGCTGTGCCTTTCCCTGATTCAGGAGATGGTGCAATTATTTTCATACATGCAAAACTCAGATAATGTGATAGCTCGAGTGCTTACTCTCTGGTTGCAGATATAATTATATGAAATGTCAAGTTAGTTTAAGAAATACTTGGGGAAACCCCTACCTCTGTCAACTAGGAATGTGCCAAGTGTTTCAGAAGACAACTTGTACCTTACTATTAAAAAAAAATCAGGCCAGAAAGCAACACGATGTGCTGTGTAATGTATCTTGAATATTATAGTAAATCTTGAATATTATAGTAAAATTGAAGCCATAAATGTGATTTTTTTTATATGTGGAAAGACAAATAGATCAGCTTTGTGTTGTTCTTGGTGTTTTTCACGGATGCCTTTTTATTCTGTCTATTTTATTCTCAAATATGGTAAATAGTGGTCGAATCAGGACTTTGGCTGAGGGAAAAAAGTGTAGTTAACTCATCTCACCATGAGGACCTGCTGCCTCAAGAAAATGGACTTCTGATTTGGAAGAAAGGCCTGGGTGGATATAAGGAATGGATGTGCTCTTTGCTGAGATCAAAGAGTGTGGGGTTTTATCCCCTTGGAGGCTTTGAGGTGCGGGGAAGCCACATCAGTGTAACAAGTTGCTGTGGTTTGTCCAGTGAGCCTGATGCAAATGTGGGATAAAACCCACGCACCTAAATCCTTCTTGTGGGTGCAAGCAAGGCAGATTTATCTTGGTTTGTTGTTGACTGAGAGCACACTGTCTTCGTGGGCTCCGTGCTGTGATTTGGTTGTGCGTCGCAGTCAATGAAATTGTGACACCGATTGCTCTCGCTTCTCACCAAGAGTTCAGCCTAAAAGTGCACAGGCTGCTCTGCAAACATCCCCACTGAATCTGATTTTCCAAGAGTGATTATTAAATTTCATATGCGTGTCTATGGTGGGATTATTAAATTTCAGATGTGTTTTGTGCTTGGGTATAGCCTTGTTCAAGATGTGGATGGTGCCTGGGTCACATTCTTCTGCAAGAGCCAGGAGATTCCAGCAGCATTCTGAAGTTTACTTTTGATGCAAACTACTTTTGAGATGCAAAATATTTGGAAATCTCTTTTTAACATAAGGCTGGATTTAGCAACATCCTTGTGGCATTATTGGATCAACAAGCACTTTGCTCACCAGTGTCATAAGAGTGTTTGAAGAAATAATTGGCTGCTATTTTGGGGTACAGCTTAAGTAGAAAAATATTAATACGAAGTGAGGAACTTTGTCAGTATTTAAGAAATACTTCGCTAGTCTTGGGAAGATAAGTGTCGTGTTAAGAACAGACAATAGCTTCTTTTATTAATTATGGACAAAGACTGCCTGAATTTTAAGAAAGCTATCTAGAGAAAGGAAAATACTTTTACATAGGCAGTGAGAGTATTTTTGGCACTCTGAATAGCAGTTTTGCCTTCTTGGTAGTTTTCTGAAAGATCAGTAATGTCTGGATGGAGACTGAACAGAAGAGATAGCTGCACCTTGATTGATGGCGGAATTCTGCCTATGTCCTGATATGACATCCAGCCAAGGTTAGATGGGGCCCTGAGCAACCTGATCCAGTGAATGACATCCCTGCCCATGGCGGGAATTGGGACCTGATGATCTCCAAGGTCCATTCCAATCCAAACCATTCCATGGTTCTACTCTTCTATGAGGCAAAGGTGGTAACAAGGCTCCTCAGCGTGCAGGGATGTTCTCTGCTTGGTATTGTAGCCCCTAAGACCAGCTCTAGATGGATCTTGGAGGTATTTTCCAACCTTGATGATTCTATGATATTCCAGTCCAGTCAAAGCTCTGAAAAGATGTCATAAATCCTACTGGCAAGGGAAGAGGTGTGCTCTTCATAATAAGTCACTGGTACCTTTGCTGCTGCTCTGAAGCCTCAGATTTATTTTGGGGAGCTGAGAAGCCCAAATTGCTTTTTCTCAGACCTTTGGTAGACATCCAAAGTCAATCTTACGTTCCTAACGGGGATCTACAAGAAAGCTGAAGAGGGACTTTTTACAAGCTCATGTGGTGATAGGACAAGAGGGGTGGCTTGAAACTGAGAGAGGCCAGGTTTAGATTGGATATTAGGAAAAAAATCCTTCCCTGTGAGGCTGGTGAGGCCCTGGCACAGGTTATCTAGAGAAGCTGTAGCTGCCCCATCCCTGGAAGTGTCCAAGGCCAGGTTGGATGGGGCTTGGAGTGACCTGGGATAGTGGAAAGTGTCCCTGCCCATAGCAAGGGGAGTGGAATTAGGTGATCTTTAAGGTCCCTTTCAACCCAAACCATTCAGTGATGTATTCTATTTAAAAAAAAAATCTGAAAAAATGTTGCAATAGAAAGGATCAACAGTCTCTTCTGGCTTAAAATATCGGGTTCTTCATCATAACAGAGAAATTTAAGGTGAGTTGTTTAAGACTCTGTAATAAGAATGAATTTGTCTTCCTGGACTTCTGCAGGAGTTTGAGTGGGAACTTCAGTTCTATAAATCAGGGTTAATTTGACCCATTTATGTGGAAGTAAGTTATTTGTAGGAGCACAGTACACATCGGTCTTGTTTCTGCCAGCAAAAGGTGTTCCCAGCAGAGAAGGTGCCTTTTGCAGGTCTGCTCTCAAGTGGTGCAGGAGTCGATGTGCTCGTCATTGAGACCTGCTGGGGGTCATTTCTGCAGCTGGATCTGTGTGTCCGTGTGTGTCTTGGTTTGAAAGACAGGTGTCTGCTAGGGAGGGCAGGACCCCCCTTTGAAATGGAGAATTCAAACCCCCTCCCTCCGAATTATTAAAACTTTGATATTAAGTCAGCTCTCAGGCAAAGATATGGGGATAGGAAATAACAGCTCTTTACTAGTATGTATAACAAGGCAAACAAACAGCAACAACAACTAGAGCATTAGTGNTAGCGACTTTATGGGAAGAAATTCTATAAGGAAAAAAAAAAACCCAACCAAATCTAACCCCCAACAGTGTGGGATGTTGCTGTTCTCCCTCTCCTTACAGTTCTTATACCATGAACAAACAGCTCTTTTTTGTGCTGCCTCCTTTAATATCTGTAAGGTGTTGTGAATCAGTTCCCAAAACGGACATTGCAGAGCATTTCTGTAGGTATATAATTCTACAGCATGGATAAATGATTTCCTCCCCTTTGTTTGTCATACGTTTTCTGTTTTTGCCAATTTGTTTAGACTCAATTCCTTGGAACACTGAATTAAGGCTCCTGTTTCTAGTCCTGCAGACCATGGCAGGACTTTTGATCGGGCTGAGCCATCCTCTCAGGCTGTGTCTATGACCAGCATCATGGAATTCAGCCTATTTGTACAGGCATCTTCGGGGAGATAAAAAAACTTCTCTACGGAGAAAAGAAAAGAAAAGAAAAGAAAAGAAAAGAAAAGAAAAGAAAAGAAAAGAAAAGAAAAGAAAAGAAAAGAAAAGAAAAGAGAAGAGAAAAGAAAAGAAAAGAAAAGAAAAGAAAAGAAAAGAAAAGAAAAGAAAAAAGAAAAGAAAAGAAAAGAAAAGAGAAAAGAAAAGATAAAAACCACAACTTTTTAAAGTCTGACATGATGGGCAAACCTATCAAAAAAGTACTTTTCAGCTCTGGAGTAATGTGAAATCTTTTTAAAAAATACAAAGAGTGTTTGTATGCTTAGGTTATACATGCATAATTATTTCATAAGTAATCACCTGAGTTCAATCAATGAAGCACAAAAGAAACTCTGCAACTTCTATTATCTATTTCCCTCAGAGCTCTTTCACTCCTTTTCCCATCAGCTCAGTTTTCATGGTAGCTGAGCACCTGGTTAATACTTTCAGATATTTCAAGCCACGTTTGGGGCCTGTGTGTGTCAAACATCTCTGCTCGTTGGACATTTCCAGCTTTGCTTTTGTTCTGGGACTTGGAGAACTCATGGTGAGCACTTCCATAGGCTTGAAGTGCGTTTTGGACAGGCCTGCAAACCCTTGGGGGAGCCTGGAAATTTGGTGTGCTCATCACTGCCATGCTTCATAATTAATTGAATGACTCCCAAATGATGTAATTTTGGGCTCGGACTGACCTCAGAGAAATTCTTCTGGATGTGGAGTCCAGCTCAGATCTGGAGGTTGCTCTCTCCCAAGCGAACACTAACCTGTGTTATCCTAAAGGACCAATAAAAAAGTGTTTATATTAACATTTTTGGCAGTGACTGGCATCACCCATCAGCCCAGGGGGAAAACCAGTGTGTGCTCCTGAGAGTGTTTGATTTAGTGCTGGTGAGTCAGAGCCTTTAATTCTCTCTGCTACAGCTCCCTCTGTAAATTAAGGATAATTATTGCCTTCCTCACAATGCTGAGGTATATTGGAAAGTGAGGTTTGGAAATATATTTTGTTTTTCAGACACGGATGTCTTAAGATTAGAGCTTCCACCTACTTTTTCTCATCATTCCCGCTATTATAGGTGTTGCATTTTCTGGTAAGTGGCTCTGGCAGTCTCTGTGAGTTTTGTTGTTTGGGGAAGGGTATCATCCTTAAAGGGAGGAATTTCTGGGAAGGTTTTGGGCAGAGTCTGGTGTGGGAAGGCTGCTGTCATGTTCCTGGGATGGTGGTGGCATCATGGAATGGTTTGGATTGGAAGGAACCTTAAAGATCATCTCATTCCACCCCCCTGCCATGGCAAGGACACCTTCCACTATCCCAGGTTGCTCCANTTAATATTTGTTCTTTGGATCCAGTGTTCCAGCAGCAGAGTTCACCTTCATGTGTCAGGTGCAGGTCCCTCTGAGGGACCTAGTCAGGAAGAAGACAGCCTGCCTGTGTCTGAGGAATTCATCAGGGGTGAGCTGGTTCCAGCAGATCCCTTTCAGCAGGCAGCAGAAGCAGTGCCTTCAGTCCTGCAAGTCTTCTGCCCTCGCGGTGGAAATTTTATGTTCCATGGCACTTTCCTTTCCATTAAGCACAGCCCATAAAGGTACTGGAGTGGTACTGGCTGGGGTGGGTTGGCCCTGGCTCGGTGCCAGGCTCCCACCAAACCTCTTTCCCACTCCCCTCTTCCACTGGAAAGGGGAGAGAAGAAAAAAAAAAAAAAACAACAAGCTCCCCCAAAATGAAATGTTCTTGGTTTGATATAAGGGCAAGGAGAGAATTTCTGTCATAGGCAAAAGAGTCTCAACTTTTGGAAAATGAATTTAACATTGCCATTCAAAAGTCGGGTTAGGGTCATGAGAAATAAAAACAAATCTTCAAACACCTTCCCACCACCCCTCCCATCCTCCCAGGCTCAACTTCACTCAGTGTTTTTATTACCTAATAATAATAAAAATCATAATAATATGATTTATCAAGAAGAAACCTCTAGACAAAGCATGAACAGAAGACCAGCTCCAAATAATGCCATGGAGCAGAGTTTGATTTTTCCCTTTGCTTTCAGCTCTCCTCTGCCACCCACTCAGTGTCCTTCGAGCTCCAAGTGCCAGGAGCTGAGTAATGCTCTGGTGTTTATCCTTCATTATGTCGTAATGAAAAGTGGCTTTGGTTCAATGAATGTGGAATTTAAGTTCTCATCAGAGACCTGAGTGGTCTCGGCCTCCCTCAGACGCTTCTAATTTGCACCATCTCATGTTCACATGTTGGTTTTTGTAAGTCGACAATATTCCAAAATTTAGCAAGGATGTAAAGCTCCCTTCTGGATTCCAAATGAGGGCTACAAAGGCGGGGAAGGGTCTGGAGGTGAAGCCCTTCAGCCTCAAGAGGAGACAGAGGGGAGACCTCATTGTGGTCTTCAGCGTCCTCATGAGGGGAAGAGGAGAGGCATGCACATACCTCTCTGTGCTGGCAGTGGCAGGACCTGAGGAATTTGAAATTGTCTGGAATTCTCTCCGGGGAGGTTTAGGTTGGGTATCAGGGGAAGGTTCTGCACCCAGAGGGTGGCTGGGCCCTGGAACAGCTCCCCAGGGCAGTGGTCACAGGAGCTCAGGGACAGGATGGGGTTGCTGGGGCTGTCCCGTGCAATGAGTTGGGCTTGATGGTCCTGTAGATTCCTTCCAACTCAGGATATTCNAGCATTTAATAATCAATTAAATTGCTTTAAAATTCTTTAATCTTGATAGAGAAAAAGAAACCTTTCCTTGTTGTTACTGCCTTTATTCTCTTGTGGCAGCAGAACCTTCACCTTGTCTACTTCTTTTTAATATATATATATATTTAATATTAATATTTGTTCTTTGGATCCAGTGTTCCAGCAGCAGAGTTCACCTTCATGTGTCGGGTGNGAGAAGAAAAAAAAAAAAAAACAACAAGCTCCCCCAAAATGAAATGTTCTTGGTTTGATATAAGGGCAAGGAGAGAATTTCTGTCATAGGCAAAAGAGTCTCAACTTTTGGAAAATGAATTTAACATTGCCATTCAAAAGTCGGGTTAGGGTCATGAGAAATAAAAACAAATCTTCAAACACCTTCCCACCACCCCTCCCATCCTCCCAGGCTCAACTTCACTCAGTGTTTTTATTACCTAATAATAATAAAAATCATAATAATATGATTTATCAAGAAGAAACCTCTAGACAAAGCATGAACAGAAGACCAGCTCCAAATAATGCCATGGAGCAGAGTTTGATTTTTCCCTTTGCTTTCAGCTCTCCTCTGCCACCCACTCAGTGTCCTTCGAGCTCCAAGTGCCAGGAGCTGAGTAATGCTCTGGTGTTTATCCTTCATTATGTCGTAATGAAAAGTGGCTTTGGTTCAATGAATGTGGAATTTAAGTTCTCATCAGAGACCTGAGTGGTCTCGGCCTCCCTCAGACGCTTCTAATTTGCACCATCTCATGTTCACATGTTGGTTTTTGTAAGTCGACAATATTCCAAAATTTAGCAAGGATGTAAAGCTCCCTTCTGGATTCCAAATGAGGGCTACAAAGGCGGGGAAGGGTCTGGAGGTGAAGCCCTTCAGCCTCAAGAGGAGACAGAGGGGAGACCTCATTGTGGTCTTCAGCGTCCTCATGAGGGGAAGAGGAGAGGCATGCACATACCTCTCTGTGCTGGCAGTGGCAGGACCTGAGGAATTTGAAATTGTCTGGAATTCTCTCCGGGGAGGTTTAGGTTGGGTATCAGGGGAAGGTTCTGCACCCAGAGGGTGGCTGGGCCCTGGAACAGCTCCCCAGGGCAGTGGTCACAGGAGCTCAGGGACAGGATGGGGTTGCTGGGGCTGTCCCGTGCAATGAGTTGGGCTTGATGGTCCTGTAGATTCCTTCCAACTCAGGATATTCCATGATTCCGTGATCCCCCTTCTTGGCAGGCTCCAGCATGGTGGAGGCCTCCCCTCCATTTGTTTATTTTTTGCCATTTTTTACACAGGCACTGCTGTTTTGCCATACAATGACAGGGGTGGGAAGGGATAAAGTGGCTCAGACAGCTCAGAAAAGGAAGATTACCTTTGCTGGATGCTTATTATTTGATGATTTAGCCAGGCAAGAATTGGCATTTGGAGAGAGAGAGACGAGAGAGATGTTATCAACAAAGCTGATTTGGTTTTTTACTTTTATCTTCTCCGCTGTCAGAATAAAATTAATATCTGTCCTTGAAGAAATATGTATTTTTCTTGATTTCTAGAGGATAAACTTGAAGTTTAATTAGATTCAGTGATGCAGTATTACTTCTCATCTTCTGATCACTTTAATTAAATTATTGCAAGGATTGGAAAGTATTAATCTAGTGGTTGGAAAAGTGAGCAAGCGCTTGGGAAGTTCTGTGCAGTGATTCTTACCTGGAAGCAAATTCTCTCTAACCATATATGGATCCATAATTCTGTTTTCTTTCCTAATAATATGCTAATAATCTGTTTCTCTGGGTTATTCAGAAGATGGTATAATACCTGGGAGTGCGTGAAACATGTAAGACATTATGAAAATTATGTCCTACATTCATCAGAATGACATGTACATTAAAAACTCAACAATTTCATTAACAGCACACTTCAAATTTTCATGAGAAATTTGGAGGTTTTAGCAAAGATTTAATAGCAGGTGCTTTTAATGTGCTTTTTAAGACACCTCAGGAAAATACTTACATTGGAACAGAAATATGCTATAAAATGTGTTTTATGTGTATCTATAGCCACATCACACCTATCTAACTACTGTAAGGTGAAGACTTAGCACTAATATTCTAATGGTAAAAAAATGTGCAGAGGAATTCAGATATTTTTCTGTAATTTACCTGCTTTGATATTCATAAAATAAAGTGTTAGGTTTTGGGGGGATCTTTGATATTTTTAATATGTTTTGTTTTGGTTGTGGGCTGGGGTTTTTTTCGTTTGTTTTGTTTTGTTTTTGTTTTCTCCTTTTAAGCAGCAAGGGATGAACAAGTCCCTGCTTCATACTGTTGAAGTTTCAGTCTATGTGGCTGAATACTCTCACGATGCATCCTGCTATTGAATGTGCCCTGTGTGTGTTAAATCCACTGAAACTAATGGCAATATCTCCAGAGATTTCCAGGTTTATCACAAGATAGAGCCTGGGAGCCTGTGCAATGCCTGGCTGTGGTGCTCACCCAAACCAATTTGCCGCGGTTTTATTTTCGTCCTTTCACAGATTCTTGTGTATGTTGGTAGGGCATATGCCTGGCACAGCACTAGAGCAATGATATAATGCAGAATTTTGTTTTATAGACGCCATGTAATGCAAAATGATGCGTCTTGGTTGCAACAACAGCAATAATAATAATAATAATAATAATAATAATGCATTATGGGTGGTATTTCTGTCTTGATATATTTTCTGCTGAACTCAAATTCCCACGGTTTCACTTGCTTTCCCTCGTCTCTTATGAGCAACTCTGTGTTGTGGTACAGGCAGGTTTTTGTCCCTGTCCCTCCCAAAGGAAACTGTAGCTCACCAAAAAAAAAAAAAAATCCAGGGCTTCACTTGTCTCAGTGAAAGGGAGGTGCACCTGCAAAGGGATTATTTTATATCTATTGATGTCAGATGCCAGGAAACATTTATTAGTATTGATTTGGACTAAACACATCTGCAAGGGCTGTTCCCTCCGAGGCCTTTGCTGTCCAGGCTCCGTGGACATCCTGCCCTCACTGATGTGCAGCCAGGTGGGAAGGACGAGCTGTGAGGCAGCACTGGGAAGTTTTCATCTCTCTGCCGCAGCTGCCCTCAGCTCATTCCCTTGAGCAGGAAATTCTCCTGCCTGCCAGTGGATTTCCTACATGGACTTGCCTCCTGAGCTGTTCTGGTGCACGTGATGGACAGGCTGGCTGGGCACAGCAACGCCTTCCCAGCAAGGTGGCTGCGTGGTGCTGTGCAGCCTGACTGAGGTGCAGGAACAGGGGGATGCATTGCGCACGAAGGAAACTGCCTGCTTTGGGGAGAGCAGGATGGAATCGTTGCTCCGTGCTCCTGTCGGCACACAAAGGACCGTTTCCCTCCAGCCCTGGCAGTGGGGCAGTGGCCTTTCCCCTGTGCCCACCCCGAGGGCTCCCTGGCAGGGCTGGGAGCTGCCTCTCAGACAGACTGATCACCCCGTCCCGTCCTAAAATCAGGCTCGAGTCAAAGTTGCTTTATTGACTTAACCGGACTGCGAATGTCGCCAAATCTAATACGTGGGAATTAAATGGCAATTATCCATTTATTTGAGCTGGCTTCTTCCTCCCTCTGTGCTTCAGCTCTGTCTCAGCCTGCAGGGTGCTCTCCTAATTCAATGCTGCTCGGTGCTGCGCTGCCAGCTCCGGCTGAGGGGAGGCACAGGGGCAGCTCTTGACCCCCTGAGAGAGGGGAAGGGCTGTCCAGACCGACCTGAAGGGACTTGGAGCACTTCCAAACTCACACCTGGTCTGAACATCCTGACTCAGGAAGATTTCCCTTGTGCTGTTCTCCACAGCTCAGGTGTGTCCTCCATCCCTTCTCTGAGGCGAGCTGTGTCTGCAGGAAAATTGCCCTGCATGAGATGGGTGAAGAGGTGGGGCAGTCAGATGAGGGTTGAGCAAGGAGCAGGAAATGTTTGCAGGCTTTTTAGGGCATCCTTTTGGGTTTTCTCTTAGAAGACCAGTATTTGAGAAGCATATTTATATGCTGGAGCTGTACCAGGTCTCTGTTTTTAGGCTGTCCAGCACTAGCACAGCTAAGATCTGACCTGGGTTCAGATGCCAGCAGGGGTCACAGAGATCCTCTGTGTCACCGTGTATCTTGGAGCTCACCAGCTGCCAGAAGCTGTTTCTGAGCACTACCGAAATGCACCCAGGGAATGTGGGACTGTGTCTCCTTCATACATGGAGCAAATGCATTTTTTTTAATTATAGAATCCTAGAATGACCTGGGATTTTAAATATCATCCAGTTCTAAGCCCCTGCCATGGGCAGGGACACCTTCCACTATCCCAGATTTCTGTAAACCTTGTCCAACCTGGCCTTGGACACTTCCAGGGATGGGGTAACCATGACTTTTTTTGGGCAATCTATTCATGCCCAATGATCAATATCATAGAATCATAGATTTTTTAAGATTGGAAAAGACCTTCAAGTCCAATCATAAACCCAACCTTGCCAAAACTGCCACAAAACCATGCCCTGAAGTATCATCTTAGTGTACTTTAAGCAGGGAAATGGGGTAAGAACAAAACAGTCTTCAAAAAGTCTGTGTATTGCAACCTTCTGAGTAAAAATCTACATTTTGATGAAAGAGGAAAAGAATTATAATGAATTATTAACAAGATGAATCTTGCTAATGTCCTTTGAGCTTTGTTCTTAAAACAAGCCTGCTACCATTTGAGAAATGGAAGCCTCCAACTTTTTAATGGTGGCACAAGAATTTTAACTTTCCATGTCTGTGAAGCTTGTTTTTTTAAATTTTTTATTTTTACAATATTTCAAGACAATGGCATAGAAGTCCCCAGACATAGTTCCAGCCCATTTAGACAGAGAGTGCTTTTAGTGACGCAAAGATGCTCCTTTACAAAAATGTTGTTTTCCACCTACTCAGACAGTCTATAGGTGCAAAACTTTACTGGAAGTTTTGAAATTCTGTTATTTAGCCATCTTGGGTGAAAATGCGTCTAACCTTGGCATTAACAGTTAAGTAGCATTATATATTTTTTTCCTGACATGCCTTTCAGTTCTCGCAGTCGTGGATCTTAAAGCTGGAAGGGATCATGAGATTATTTTGTCAGTCTTTTTGAATTACCTGTATGCGAAGAACTTCCTGCAGTATTATTCCAAGTATATTCATCTCCTTGCATTATCCTTGCAACTGGGACCCGAAGTTGCTATTCCCTCTCAGTCTTGCAGGCAGGATTGCAGAGATTTTCCAGCCTCCATAGAAATAGGGGACAGGATTCCAGTGGAGAAAGGGGAGAACTCGGGACCAGGACTCGGGGCCATTCCCCTGCTCTTGCCCACAGCCTGCACACATCACAGCCCACAGTCTGGTAAGGTCTTATATCCTTCCTGTTTCCAAAAACAACCCCAGATCTCCTGTGTGGTGGCCCAGAGACAGGAGTGGTTCTGCTTGGTGGTGCTGTAGGTGCCTGTTGTGAGTCTGCAGGGAGGGAAGGGGACCCAAAAGGAGCCATCGTGACTCAGGTGAGACCCCCGTCGGGGATGTACAGGTGGGCTTTACCTGCACCAAGCCAGCAAACAGCCTCGGGCTGGCTGTGGGTGGGAACGTTTGCAGGGGATTATAGAACCATGGAATCCATAAGGTCACAAAAGACCTCAAAGATTATCAGGTCCAACCTTTGACCAAATACCACCATGGCCACATTGACTTGTTTTTTTAACTCTTTTGGGGATGGTGACTCCACTACTGCCCTGGTTAGCCTGTTCCAATGCTTAAGCACACTTTCAGTGAATAAATGTTTTGTAATACCTGATCTGAACCTCCTTTGGTGATCCTTGAGGCCATTCCCCATTGTTCTATCATGAATTTCCTAGGAGTCCAACCCCCACCTCACCACCACACCTGCCTTCAGGCAGTTGTAGGGAGCAGTGAGGTCTCCTCTGAGCCCCCTTTTCACCAGACTAAACATCCCCAGCACCCAGTAGCAGTTGGTGGATGCAGCTGCCCAGCAAGCTCATCTTGCCTCATTTAAATATTTGGGAACACAAGTGGTGTGGGATTTGGTAGATTAAAATTCTCTTGCTCTGGAGCAACATCAATTCCAGCATGGTCCAGAGCACCACGTACTCTGCTGTTATAAATCTCAAAGGCTAAAAATTTACCCTAGGCTTGTTCCTCTAGGTCTCGTGCCACTGCACTGCAAACAGACCCACAGTCACAGTGCTCAGCTTGTTGGCTGATATTTTAGTTATTTTGTGTGTACCTTGTCTTTGACTAAGCACAGGTGACTGAGGAGTGTGTGCAAGTTTGCACCTGTATGTGCCTATGTGGTTTTTTTTTTTGTTGTTTTGTGGTTTTGGTTTTTTTTGGGGGGGGGGGTTTTGGGGTTTTTTTTGTTTGTTTT
>WBMY01014171.1:70530-104680 GCA_013397315.1 Donacobius atricapilla
GTGTGCGTGCAGACAGAGAGATGGGGCGCGCCGCGAGAGAGAGAGAGAGAGAGAGAGAGAGAGAGAGAGAGAGAGAGGGGTAGAGAGAGAGAGAGAGGGGTAGAGATAGGTAGAGAGGGAGAGAGGTAGATTGGGGTAGAGAGTGAGGTAGAGTCCAAGAAACAGCTAGAGCAAGAGAGAGATAAATTCCTGTTACAATACATTACATCCCTTTCTGTGTTGAATATTCTAATTTAACCAACCAGTACAAGACACAAATCCTATAGAATTTACATACAGACTATAAGAATCACTACATTACCATACGTGTAACATTTTAAACTCTAAAAACTACTTCCTAGACCCTTTTTTCTTCCCTACTGCTTTGGTGAGGTCCCTTCGACCTTTGGACCCTTGGCATCCCTTTATTTGCTAAGGGTATTCAGCCAAGGGAGATTCTCCTTCAGCTGGCTGAGCCGTTGTCTTTTCCAGTTGTTCAGTAACTGATGGCTTGGCATCTCAGATCTCAAAGCTCGCCTTCATCCCAGCTTCGCTTATAGGTTTTATATTTTCAAAATCTTTTGCTAAGCAATCATATTTATAAGGCTTTCCTATTTCATCTTTCCCAACACTAGTCTACATGTTCTTTCTTGTGGCTGGCCAGTGGGGTGATGTTGCCCTGATTTTTCAGCCTTCTCCTCTGCTTCACAGTTTCATGGTTTGGGGTTTTCTCACACTTGGGTGATGTAAACAGAGGCAATGTTTTCATTAATTCAAGGATAGTTTTCATTCCTGTTCTTAGAGGTATGGACAGCTGATGGACAGTTGTCTTGACCAATGGGATGGGGAAAGGTGTCAACCTTCTCCCCCAATCCCTGGCCTTTATAGAAATACTATAAAATAGAGTCAGATCTTTTAAAAACAAATAGTTCATGCCTTCTCACCAAAGTGTGTGTGTGTGTCCGTGTGACAAACAGCATCAGGGTGGTGCAGGGACAACACCTGGGAGCTGCAACGTGATGGGAAACCTGTGAGAGGCAACTTCTGACCACTTAAGGGTCAATGGTTGCCTCTAGAAAGCACCATTTTACCTGTGCTACCTGTGCAGCAGTGTAGCACATTTCCTGCAGATTATTTTTGCTGCCAGTCCCCTCTGAACAGGGATTTGGAAGGAGGAAAGGCAGGATGTGACCACAAAAGAATCACAGAATCAAGGCTGGGAAAGACCTCCAAGATCATCAAATCCAACCTTTGGCTAGAAAATCATTGCACACCTGCTCCTTGGATCTTCATCACTGTTCATTTTACGGGAGAAATGGTCTGTTGAGGAGCTGTAGAATGATGGAAGGTTGGGAGGAACCTCTGGAGTTCATGAAGTCCAAGGTCTCTGCTCAAGCAGGATCAGATGGATGGACTGAAGTTTGCTGTAGATGAACACAGGCCCTGAGGATGCACCATCCTGGGAACAGAATGGAGGCAGTTTTGGGGTCCCCTTAGTTTCAACCTTCTCTTCCTGAGAAGCAGCAAGGAAGGAATTTTTCCCCTGGAGGAATGTGACACGTCTCAGTCTCCCTGAGCTGCTTTGTGAGCTCTGCATGGCAGCAGATGCTGCTGACTTCAGAAGCGGTGGGTGGGAAAAGCAAGTGAGAGGCTGAGGGAATGAAGAAAAGGAAAAGGAGGCAAAAAGTGGTGAAAGGATTAACAGAATAGGTTGGATTGGAAGAGACTTTAAAGATTATCTGGCTCCAATACCCTGCCTTTGACAGGGACTCCTTCCACTAGACCACGTTGCTCAGAGCCTCATCCAGCTGTCTGTGAACACTTCCAGGGATGGGACACCTGCAACTTCCAGGGATGGGGTATCCCCAGACTCACATCCAAGACAGGTTCCCGTTAGGTGGCCACTGCTGGCTCGTGGGTGAATGAGTCCCCTGTCCCAGCCAGAGGCTGCCCCCACCTTTTGTCCCCACCATTTAATGCTGGTGGATGCAAGATCAGCACAAGGGAATGTGGTGGAACAGGGATTTGGCAGCAGTCCCGTTCCTTCTGCTGGAACATTATATTTTCTTATTGCAATCCTAACGTCGACAAAAATCCAGAGAGCCAATGCTGGCAACACCCTGCTCACACGTTCACATTTACTATTAATAGAGGTGTGCACAGAAGGGAATGGTTGTAGGTGTGCTGGAAATCAGGTGTTAACCCTTTTTTGGGCATTTGATAGGTGTTAAGGGAAAGGGTTTTCTTGAACCTTAGCTGCAGAGATGTGCTCAGGGAAGCTGTGGATGCCCCATCCCTGGAAGTGTCTAAGGCCAGGCTGGATGAGGCTTGGAACAACTTGTTCTGGTGGAAGATGTCCATGCCCGTGGCAGGGGGTTGGAACTGGATGAGCTTTAAGGCTCCTCCTGACCCAAAACATTCTATGATTCTGCGGTTCTATCACTTGTCATGGCATAAGTGTCAGAAAATCCCTGTAGTGCTTGGCAAGAATGTTTGAAAACGAGCTACAGGAGGAAAAGAGACATGAAATAATTCAAAATGGAATTTCTTGGATTCTTTCACAGAATGACTTCCCTGACCCTTAAATGATTATTTGCCTTGGGGTTCCTTGACATTTTCCAAAGGGACTAAACCTCCTGTGGAGGTTGCACATTTGTCCGAGCTTTGCTCTTGGAGCCACCTTTCAGATGTATTTTGGTTTCACCTCTTTGCTTTGTCTTATACATGCATTTATGCGTTTTTCTCTGCATGAGCAGTGGTGCTGGTACTCAGGAGGGTGATGGAAATTATTTTAATCTACTTTTTAAGCTTTTCCTCCTTATGGCTGCCAATTATGTTTAGAACTTACCTGCAAATTAAAAAAAAAAAAAAAAAAAAGACAAAAAAAGAAAGGAGAACTGCACTAACTGAAGTTAGTGGGCAAATTGGGCAAATTTTGAGAACACAGTATTTCAGTTCAAAATGACAAAATATTTCCCTTTGAAAGCTTGTAAGGGGCTGCTTCAACTATGGTAAAAGGAGGAAGAAAAAAAAAAAACCTTTCAGCTGAAACCAGATTACTGGGTTTGGCATTTGTATCTGTTGATCTAAACCAGAATGCTTCAGCTAATAAACCAGTTGTCTAAAAAATTTAACTCAGCCTTTTCTTCATCAGTTTCCTGTCACTTCCACTTTCTCATACTCATCAGTATCCCAGTGCCTTGGAATTTTTTTTTAAATTTTATTTTTAGGCAAATACTTCAAGCCCTGTCTCAGTTTTATTTTGAAAAGAAGGGAGAAAGTCTGTGTTCAAGTACATAATAGAGTCTTTTCAATTAAGATGAAGAGCAAAATCTGGTCTGCAGATATTTAATGAGTCATGCTGAGAATGAGAAACAGAGCAAAGTTCTGCTGAATTAAACAGCGAAAAAGCCACTATTTATCCTGCAGCTGAAGGCACAGTTGACCCTGAGGATGGATCAGTCCCCCTGAACATAAGGGCTGAGCCCCAGTGCAGTGTAAATGCTGCTGGCTTACCCATAGGGAAGGGATATTTTTGTGTGGAAAAGGTGCAGAGGGCAGTATAATAATGTCTAATTAATACTAACACCCACCCAGTCTTTTTCTTTTGTTTTCTGTGCAAGTGTGGGTATAAAGTTCATTGTCCAAATCACATCACACGTGGAGAAACTACATTTCTTCGGTAGCTTTGCATAAACTTCTAATGAACTCTTTTATCTGAATTATAATTTCTTAGCTCTCTTTTTAGGGCTGTGTTGCTGTGGCAAGGTTAGAGGTTTCCTACAATAACAGGTCTGTGAGATTACTTTTTATAAGGCTGCATAGAGGACAAGGGAGAATGGCTTTAGATTAGATATGGATAAGAAATTATTTGCTGTGAGGATGCTGAGGCATTGGAACAGGTTGCCCAGAGGAACTGTGGCTTCTGGAAGTGTTCAAAGCCAGGCTGGATGGGGCTTGGAACAACCTGGGATCGTGGAAGCTGTCCCTGCCCATGGCAAGGTGCTGGAAGAAGTTGATTTTTACCTTCCCCTCCAACCCAAATCATCCTACAGATCAATGTTTATGCCTGAAATCATCTGTGGGACAGCAAAGTAAATTTTTTCTATGAAATACATGGCAGTAAGGTGATGTTGTTCTCCACTCCTCCCTTGGTAGATGGGGACAGTCTGTTCCTGAGGGAGTGTGCCTCTGTGTACAAAAAAGAAAAGGCTAAGTCTGTAATGTTTCCCCACACTGACCATTCCACTGTGATGAACAATAAAAGGGCTCGACAGCAACTTGCTCAGGGTCTGAGAAATCAAAATTTGGTCCGTGTAAATCCCAGGGAGAAGCAGCTGAGCCTGTGCTTTCCTTACTACTTTTTCCTTTCCTGGGAATAGCTACAGCTGCAGCTGTGTGACAAGAAACAGGACATTTTATGGCCATTGTTACAACCTCTGCTGACCAGCTGCAGATTCCATAAGCTGTGAGTGACCAGATCTGAATAAAATGTCCCACAGAAACAAGCCCAGGAGACTTCCAGAAGCTCTGGCAGATGGCACTTCATCCTCCTGAATGACGTATGGGGTCTGGTACATATGGATTATAAAACCCTGTATAGGTTTTATGATTTCTTCCAAAAGAGCTGATTCTTGGAGCCAGATGGTTTCTATTATGGTTAATCTTAAGCAAACAAGAGTAATTTTCCTTCCTCCATTCAGTAATGCTGAGAAGGTATATAAAGTATTATGCATAAATTAGCAGTATAGTTTTCTTATTTAAACATGTAGATAAAGATTCCCAATAAGTGGCAAGAGTTGTATTACCTCGTTCATTTCTTTTTAAAATGTCTAATAAATTAGCTTGCTCCTTTTTTTTTCTTTGATGGAGAGTTGGAGCTCTCCACAGAGGAGGGTGCATCAGTTGGAACTTTTACTCCGAGCTGGGAAATCTACTCCAGCACTTACCCATGCACAAATATCTTTTTCCCATAGATGGGTGCCAGCTGTTTCGTTGCTCCATTGCTATTTTCCATTGCATCCACTTTGTCTCTGTTTCAGTCATTTCTGCTGTCCTGCCATCCCAGATCTCACTTCATCTCTCTAGAGCTTTTAGTTTGTGAAAACTCTTCATGCAGGTCTCAATGACATTACAAGGTCTCTCCGAGATCTTCGTTTTTACTTACTGTGGGAGCAATTTGTCTTTTGTGTCCTTGAAATTTTAGTTATGAAGAGGAAGGAAATGGAAAGAAAAGGCATTTTCTACACTTGAAATTCTACAGCCTTGTGCTGCAACAAGTGTTGACTCTGGAACAAACTTGAGGGCCCATTTACCTGGAGTGTAGAAATATCCATTTGCCTGGATCATGGAATGATTTGGGTTGGAAAGGAACTGAAATCATCAAGTTCCAACCCCTGCCATGGACAGGGAGAGATTCCACTGTCCCAGACTGCTCCAAGCCCCATCCAACCTGGCCTTGGACACTTCCCGGGATGGGCATTCACAGTGTCCCATCCCAGTGAGATGTGTTTGCTCAATTGGAAAGCTTTGGCAAGGTAATATTTTCTAGGGTTTCTCTCTTTTGTTCATGGGGCTATTTTTTTCTGCTACTACTCACTTGCGTCACATGGACTTAATCAGAATAAAAAAAAAATCATCTCCATCTTGTCATTAATAGCCTGAATCTTTAAAAAGATATTTTCTAAGGCAATTAGTGCTGAGTTCATTAATAAGACCAGAAGAGAGGCTGATTAAGTGCCAGTTTAAAAATAAAAACAGTATTTTGTGATTTATATCACCAATAAATTTTTAAATAACAACGTTTCAAAAATATTTGGATTCTTCATCATTTTTGCTAGCTGTTCTCATGTTACACTCCCAACAGCTCGGGCAGTAAGTGCAAGATTAATCATTTCCACTTTGCTTTTCCAGTCAATTCCTTTACATTTTCACATCCTGTTGGTGCTGTTGTTTGTGTTTGCATTAACACAGGACTGCAGACTATCCCAGGAATATGGCAGTACAAACAAAACTTGCTTTCACTCAGGTTTTATTTATATCCTCATACAGCATCAATATTTAGAAATGAAACAAACTGTCAAATACCTTAAATTGCCCTTTTTTTTAATGACTTAGATATTCTTTTAAAAATACAGGCAGACACTGCTTTAATGCTTGCTTTTGCCACTGCTTTGGAGCACGAAGGAGGGAATGTGATTAGACTTTCCATGTTGGAAAGCAAGAAGCAATAGGATTTGATAGGGAAATTTCAAAAATTAATTGGTATTTTCCAGTACATTGATTTATTTCAATCAAAAACGAATTGTCCTTTTAACTCTATGCTAATCCACCACCAGAAAAAAAAAACCAAAACAAACCCAAGTGATTTTTTTCATGTAAAAGGGACTTAACTGAGTCTTGGTGACATCAGAATTATGCAAAACCTTTTAAAGTTTGTCTCTCCATTGCTTAAATATGGAAAAAGACTCTTAATTGTAAAACTGTCCAACCAAAACCAAAATTTCCACACCACCAGAATTAGCAGCTTCTAAATCCAAAGCCCAGCTATGCTCTGCATTTATTCTTCATAAAATTTTGCTTAAAATCTGAAGACTATTTTGCATTTAACCATCACGGGAAATCAACTTTCCCCCTAATACTCCCATCTGGAGAAGAGCCCTGCAGCCCCTGTGGATTCCTGTGGTGAAAGTGGGAGTTCTCTGCATTACTTTGTTCATTTTACAGAGGTTTGGGCAGGTGAAGCGGGGCTGAGGATCCCTCCAGCTCTTTCCCATGGGCTGCCAACCTCGCCTGACCCTCAAATCACTTTTAGCCCCCGGGTTGCCCCATGAAGTGATGGGCTCTTTATTTCAGTAACAGCCTTGTGAGTCTCTGACATTTCCTTCTACTAAATCAACAAGAGCTGCTGTTTTTCTTGTAGAAATCAGAAGGCAGTGTGTTTGCTTGGGTTTTTTGCCCGGCTGCTTGTTTTGGGTTTTGTTTTTTTTTTTCTTCTTTTAGTTTTTTCACTGCTGCCTAAACAGGAGCACAGGATAAGAACAGGTTTTTTTTGTTTGTTTGTTTTTTTCTGGCAGCATTAATGCAGCTGTAGAGAATATCAGGTTTTGTACTGAAGGCTGATGTTACCGACATCTTTAACAAGCTTGGGAAGAAGAGAGTGAGAAGCACAAACTGTCACTCGCTGCTGGGAAGAAAAAAAAACTGATAGATTTTTAGTGGTCTTTCAAAAGTGGGGAACTTGTTAATAATAAATTGAAATAAACTCTTAGGGTGGTAATGTAGCAAAGTTTGTTGGTTGATTGGGACTTTAGCTTGACTTCTGTTGGGTGTTTTCCTCACCATCATGAGCTGGAAGCAGCATCTCCGCTTCATCCTCAGCGCTTTGCTTTTACAGTGGAGCGTAGCTCAGCTTCTGGGTGACACCTGATGCCAACAGCTTTCTCTCCTGCTGCTTCTGATCCTCTCTGGGATTTCTCTGCTCCTTGTCAAAACTGTGCTTGCTGATTTTCCAGGATTTTGGTCATGGATTTGCCATTCACTTGCAAAATCCTCCTCCGGAGCTGGAGCGAATTTGGGAAGGGCTGGTAATTGCTCGGGTCTGGGCACAGGGAAGAGGTGATGCTCCTCAAGGAGGAGCCTCTCCACTTGGCCAGGAGTCAGGGCATGGTCTGGCAGGGTGTTTGTCTCGGGCTGCCTCTAGGAGCAACCTCTCTCTATGGAGAGTTTGGATATTTCTCTTTATTTCCTTAATGCCACGTGGGTGGGTTTGGGAGGCTGCTTTTGACTACTACTGCTGTGAGAAAGTTGGAGATGGACCCCCAGGGACATGGACCCAAAGTGGTTTGGCAAAGCTGAAAATGAGTTGTCATCACGTTTCTCTGGCCATGGCAGGGGGTTGGAACTGGATGATCTTTAAGGTCCCTTCCAATCCAAACCATTCTATCATTCCTATGATTTTAACAAAACTGCAGATCTCCTTGGCCACACTCCTACATGAGCCGAGACTCTGGCACTGTCCGTGCAGTCCTGGACACACCAGGTGAGGTGTTCTTCACTAGAGAGTCTTTTCCTTTCTTCTTCAGCAGTTTGTTATTAGCATATATGCTAAAGAAGGAAACTAAAGTGCGGGAACACATCTTTACCAGAAATAATGCAAAGCTAATCTGATCGAGTCTCGGTTGCACTGTAAAAAGATAATTAATCATAGAACCATAGAATGGTTTGGATTGGATGGGACCTTCAAAAATCATCTCGTTCCAACCTACCTGCCATGAGCAGGGACGCCTTCCACTCAACCAGGTTGTTCAGGGTCCCATCCAACCTTCCCAAGGTGTTTCTCCCGTGGGTAGAGGAGGAGAGGGCAAGTGCTTTACTACCTAACACCTCTCCCTTTTAGATGGGTGGGATGAAATGTGTTCTTCCAGATGAGAATAATTCCACCTTCAGGTAAAGCTTCATTTCCAAAACCAGGAAGAGTGTATTTTGTACATTCATGAGAATTTGGAGAAATCAGGAAGACGATTAAGAAAGGGGAAAAAAAAGAAAAAAAAAAAAAAAAAAGAGCAGGAGTTTATAAGTGCTAATGCACACAAAGACCTTTGGTTAGCCCGGAGGGAACTGAGTTCTTGAACACACTGACCCCGCTGTGGGAAGAGGGGTTTGAGGGAGGATTGGTGCAAACACCAGCTTCATCCCAGGTTTTGCACCTGTAATTCCATAGGTGCCCCATCTCTGTGCTGTGGCCATGCTGAGAGACGCGGGCCTTCTGGACAAATCTGTAGCAAACAGCCTCAGAGCTTTTCCATGTGAAACAACCTCACATTCTACAATGCTGATGAAAATCACATTGCCTGATGAGTGTGATTTTTGCTTACATTTCCCTTTATCACTTATTTCACTCAAATTTCATCAGCAGGACATAAAAACCTCCCAAGCTTGCACACCAGGAGCAACTTCACATTACACATAGTGCTGCTTCTTTCATTCTCCTCCATTTCCTTTTCTATTTTAAGCTCGCTGTTTTGAGGAAAGGAACTTTGTTCAAACACGTCCTTGGCCAATCCTTTCTGTCCTGGTGTTAGCTGAAGCTTTTCTTGACCAGTTTCTACAGGAGAGCAGAGGTGATGAGGAGAATCAAGGTTCCTGTGGTTTGTTCGAAAGGGGAAGGCAGTGGAAGATCAAAAAAGTGTCCTGGCAGTGGAAGAAACCAAGGGCTGTGTGGAACATGGCCTCAGATGCCAGAAAATCCAGAGGGAGGAACACCCTGGGAAGCTGTTGAGTACTGGGGACTAAAGGACTTGTCTGGGGTGGGTGTAGGTGCCTGTGCCTCCACCACTTCTTGCTTGTTCTCTTGAGCATTTTCTTCTGAGCGTGACGATCTGCTTCCTTCTCTTCACTCTTTTTTGTCCTCGGCCTCGTTCGCCTTCTTCCGCCTTTTCACTTTTATGCCAACTGTTGTGGAAAAACTAAAATAAAGATGTGAATTTGCCATTTTTTCTCCAGAGCAAACCTCTTTTCCTCTCTGGCCAGCAGCCAAAAATCAATCTCCTCCTCTCCCTTGAGTTCATTTCCCAGTGCCAGAGGTACATGGGTCTTACTGCAGATCTGTTTAATAGGGAGTTATTCTCTTGGGTAATGCCATGGAAAGGGGGGAATTGAAGCTTTGCAATGGCTCAAGTGGTCCTGGAGGAGGAACAAGGTGCTGGATGGGTGAGACTCATCCACTCAGCTCAGCTGTGAAAGGGTTAAACCACAGGGCTGGGTGTAGTGGGGCTTAATCCCAACTGGAAGGTAAACTGAGGATTTGGGGTGGAAGGTTGGAAATCAGAGTGAGCAGGCTGCTTCCTGCCTGCTTTTTTACTCCTTGCAGGTGTTCCATGGTACAAAAGAGGAGTTTGGAGACCAAGTAACTTTCTGTGGGAGTTTCTTTGGCAAAAAAATGGTGCTGTAACTTCAGTTAAAGCTTTCAAATGAGAGAAGCTGCAGGAAATCTGTGGCTTTCTTCAACAGACCACAGATATAATTCTTAGTGGTGCTTTGGGGGTAAATCCACGGTAATTTGAGGTGCTGAGTTGCTTTACTAGAGCTAAGTTAAGCATCATAAGTAGAAAGATCAAATTCTTGTCCTCTTTTTCCTCTTTTTCCCTTTTTTTACTGGCATTACTTTAATTACTGCTTCGTCTTCTTCTCTGCACCTTCTAGGTTATTTTGGGTTTGCAGCAAAATTGAGTTCAGGGAGGGGATTGACTTCACCTGGCTGCAGCAAAGCCATTAGGAGCTCCAAATTAGTGTGAAATAATTAGTAGGAAAGGAAGATTAACGTGGCAAGCACGGGCGCTTTTCATTAACATTAAGCGAAAGGACATTCCTGGAGGTTCCTTTACCATGGGTGTTGTCCTGGACCTCCAGCAATTCCCTTTGGACATTAATTTTATCCATATCACTCGAGACGAGACCTTATAAGCCTGGTCAGGCAGCATATTTGGCTTGTCTTGAAGAGGAACGGAAAGAAATTCCTGCTGGGATTTCTCCTTCCCTACCAAAGCTGCTGGGGGTGATGCTTGGAGCTGTCGACTGTCCCAGCACATGGGAGCCCCAGGGATGCCCAGGTGCAGCGGAATTATTCCCTCCCTCCTGAGCAGGACTGGGGGAAGCAGCTCACGAGTCCTTGGGTTCTGTTTTGCTCCAAGCACAGACACCACATCCCTCCACTGGCCAATCCCCATCCAGAGCTGTCTCCTGTAGATATGAAGATTAATTAAAGATTATAATTGCTCTGAGCCGTGGAAAGTGATGCACTCAGAGTGCTCTCTGAAATGGATTGCAAAAAATCAAGTTCAAGGCTTGCGTGGTTTTTTAAGCGTCTCAACCACTCCCTACAATTCCCTGAAGCAGCCAGGCTGGGGTCTGTCACTGATCCCAAGCAGGAAATGGTAGAAAAAGAGGAAATGGCCTTAAGATTCACCAGGCCAGGTTTGTATTGGATATTAGGGACAATCTCTTCAATGAAAGGGTCATCAGTCATGGGAACAGGGTGTCAGGGGAAGTGGCTGAGTCACCGTGCCTGGAGATATTTGAAAGACGTGTAAATGTGGCACTCCAGGCACACAGTTTAGTGGTGGGTTTGGCAGTGCTTGGTTAATGGTTGGAGTCAAAGGTTTTTTTCCAACCTAAGTGGCTCCATGATTCAGTTTCCTTTTTCTTTCATTTTTTTTTTTTTTCCTTTCTCCTTTTTTTGCATTGATCCAGGGTGTGACAGGTAACACAGAGGTCTAAGATGCTCCCCCTGCGTAGCAGATGGGTGTGAGGTGATGTTGCAGGGCTGGATTTAAACTAGCTGCAGCCTCACAGATTTTTGCCTAGAGGAAGCAATTTCTGGGATAAAACTCCACACCAAGATCACAAAGTTCCTTACAGTCCCACTCACAGCGGAGGCCTCCTCCTCCTCCAGAGTGAGCATTGACACACTTTGCTTTGGCAGAGCAGGTATTGAAAAGCTCTTTTTTTTTTTTTTTTTTTTTCCCCATCTGTTGTGCTTACCTGCGTGCCTGTGGGGCTTTTCAGGCAAAGGAAAGAAGAATTAAACAGGCAAACATGAGAAATTGTGCCATTGTTAGCTGCTGCTGCTGCTTTTAGGAATTGGTTGGTGGAGGTTTGAGTGACCTGGTCTAGTGGAAGGGGTCCCTGCCCATGGTGGCAGGAACAGATGACATTTAAGGTCCCCTCCAACCCCAACATTCTATGATTTCTGTGCATAAAAAGAAATATAAGAGCAATGAATGGAGTAGGACATCACTATATGCTAGGCAGGGAGGAGGTTGAACTGATAGCAGAGGAAGTTGGGTTGCCCTGGGACCCAAGGGGATTATTCTGGAAAAATAAGTGGGGGAAATAAATTGGAACAGTACAAATGTTGTTTTTTGATGGTAGGGGGTTTTTTTGTTTGTTTGTTTTGTTTTTGTTTTTTTTTTTTTAATGTCCTGTTAAGGAAGTAAAGGAGAAACCGTTTGCATGTGGGATTCTGTAACACATCCACTGCAAAACCTTCACAGCCTTGAGGACCCACAGTGTAAATAAAAGTCATTTTTTCCCAGCTGTGGCTCTGAACTCTGTTAGTGTCAGGGGATGTATTTAATGCATAACGTCATTTAATGCATATCAGAAACCTCCTAGACCTTCTTGGGCAATCATAACATTTAAGTATCCACTTGATGTAATCAAAGATGTTTAATTTTTTATCAGACTTCACATCCACTTTACTTCTCAGTCTTGGTTTGTCTTCCTTGGCTTCCTTGGTGGCACAGATGCAGTTTTGCTTTGCTTTCTGCTGCTGTTTTTAAATTGTTCTGCTTGTCTGCTTGAACTGCTGCATCCTCCATGAATAGTTACAGCATCTAGGCTTGATGTGTTGAAGCTTGAAATTGGAGTAGTTAAAACAGCCTTCTTGTTACTATTTTCTTTTCTTTTGCAAAATAAAAACAAAGTAAAAGCCAGAACTGGCAGCGTGCTGTGACATGAAATAAAAGTCTAGGGACTGGAAACTGCAAGACAGACACAGTGCAATTTTCTCAGGAAAAACATTCTCCATGAATTGCATTTTCAAAGGAATTGTTTGGAAATTCTGGACAAAGGTTTCTTTTGCCTTTTTTTTTTTTTTTTTAATTTAGTTTGCATTCTTTTAGGTGTGAGGGTGATTGTGGGTGCTGTTAGATAGGTGCGGACTGAGAGGCCTTTGAGGAGGAGTTCAAAACCTCTGAGTCCTCTTCCATTTAAATAATTTTGACTACAATAAACATGTAGAGGCTTAAAAAATGAATTATTTCCGTGACTTCAGAGTATGATCCACATGCATTGTCTCTTTCCTATTAGGGAATTGTGGCACAGGGTGAGAAAACTGGTCTCCCACCAATAAATATAAATAAATCTCACCCTCCCGAATTAACACCTGAATTTTTGGGTAGTTTTTAACTTGATGGAACAACTCTGGACTCTTGGTGGTGTTGCTGTGTTTCCTTCTCAGGTGTGCACAGTCTGTGCAGTGAAATTGGTGCTTCTCCTGCCTTCTGCAACGTTTGGGATATTTCATCTTCACTCTTGGTGTGACTTTGGCGTTTGAAACGACTCCTCAGAGGTACCTGAGGCTGGATGCTGTGCAGGAGTGTCCCCATGTGGGAACACACTGAAGTCTGCAGCCTGGATTATTTGGGGATTTAGAGCAATGCTGCTCCCAGCTGGGTGATTACAACTGAGCTCTTGAGGGAGTTCCCAACCCTTGGTTTGGTTGCTTCATGGCTCATCTGAGGCTTCGTTCAGTACCTCAGTGCATGTGGACTCAGGATCACTGGGCCAGGATAAAACTCTGTTGAAGCAAACTTAGTGCTTCCTAGGAAAGAATAGAAATAAAGAAGTTAAACAAACCCTCTCCCCCTCCTCTAAAAAAAGACCCCACCCATCCAAGATGAGTTCTATCCCGAAATGTGCAGACCAGTTTTCTCTGGAACATGTTAGCGCCCCGAAAATCCAAGAAAGACCTCCTAAAATAGGGGTAATCACAGTGTGTAAAATCTAAAAATTTTATCCTGTGCTGCTCTTGTGCCAGTGACTTAATGAGAGCTGAACCTTGTTAGCAACAAGTGAAATTCCTGGGGGACAGGTGAGCCCAAGCTAATTTCTGCTCCTCTGCAGCCTCCCCTATAGAACACAGGAAAAGAGTGTCTGGGCCAGTTGATTTAGGACAAACTGCAGGAGGAGAAGAGTGGGAAAATCTCCAGCAATGAGGCCCTGTGCATTTGGATTAAACACCATTTAATACCCCGGATTTGTGTCATCCTGAGAGGCTGATCCATGACTTTATTTACAGCTGTTACTGGGATGAACTGTCTCAGTGAATGTGGGAAGCAGTGGAAAATCTGCTCCTCCAGCACTGGGAGATGCATCCTCAGCCCTGACCAGAGCAGTGCATCCAGCAGGCTTCTCATTTTGCCCAATTTCCCTCATTTTTGCCTTGCTCCATCGTTGTCTTTCTGCTCTGTCCAGTGCAGCTTGGGTGTGTGGCGTTTTAGCAGCTTAGGGAAATCTGGTTAAGAGTTCCAGTCTGCTGACTTGAGGAAATGAACCTCAGCTCCTGTTTGAGTCTGAGGCGCTTCACCTCAGAGGAGCAGCTGGGCAGTAACAGGGGCCGTTGGACTCTGCTGGATGGACAAAAGCTGGGGTGGTTCAGGATGTGACCAAAGTTTCAGGTAAAGCAGCTCCTGGGAAACCCACAAAAGCTGACAGAGGTGGGAGGCAGAATAATAATAAAAAAAAATCTGCTGGAAAGCTGCTGCCATAAAACTGGTGACAAAGACATTGTTGCAAATGACTGTTCCTCTGGTGACTGTGATCAATCAAAATCGAAGTGCCTGTTCAAAGCTTATTTACGTGATGTATCCTTTCTCTGTAAGATGGACTTAATGCAGCCATAATTGATAGTGGTAAGCTGAAGGAAGGCAGGTATAGAGTGGGAAATTTGAAGAAATTTTTCCCTGTGAGGGTGGGGAGGCCCTGGCACAGGGTGCCCAGAGAAGCTGTGGCTGCCCCATCCCTGGAAGTCTCCAAGGCCAGGCTGGATTGGGCTTGGAGCAACCTGGGATGGTGGAAGGTGTCCCTGCTCATGGCAAAGGAATGGAACTGGCTGATCTTTAAGGTCCTTTCCAACCCAAACAATTCTGCGATTCTTTAGTATAGCTCAGTCCAACCCCACATCACTCCTTCTCTGGGGATGAAGAAACTGTGGAGGAGTTGGGGACAGTTTCAGGGATTTTAAAGTTGGGAAATGATGCTAAAAAAATCAAAGCAAAACAAAAAACCCAAATCCAAACAAACAAAAAGTCCTAGATAAACAAACAAAACAACAACAAATAAGAAAAAACAAAACCAAAAACAAACAAACAAAAAACAAACCCCACAAACAAACAAAAGGCAAAAAACCAACCAATCAAAAAAAGAAACACACCTTCCACCAAACCTGAAACCCCAAAATGTTCAAGCCCTCTCTTTTGTGTTCTCCTTGCAGAGCAGATTTGAGTACCTTGGCTAAAGCAGGGACCTTGGGAATGAGGCATGAGAATTTTTCTGGGCACCAGCAGTAGAAATTCCTGGCACTGACTCGTTGCCCCTTGCATTTGAGCTATCAGGAAGGAATAGGAATAAGAGGAGCCTCTCTTGGGTGTTAGGAGAGGAATGTGCGGAGGCCCCACTGAGCTCCCACCTCCCTCCTGTACCACGGAGCAGGTGCTCCCTGCTCACTGCTTCCTCCCCATTTTCCACAGGCAGGGCCTGCTCACGGGCCCTCCTGCTCCGGAAAGTGCTGCTTGACCATCCCTTGGCATTGTGGTTTCTAAGTCGGTCGTGGTTCTGATACTCCCACTTTGAAAATGAGGCGGAATTATTTGTATTCGGATTGCTGGTAACCCCTACAAATGCCATCTCAGTCCGTGTGGGATGTATCCACTGTGTTGCAGCAGCAGCTTCACTGTCCTGGTGGTGCTGGATTTGTCTGTCCAGTGCAAGTTCCACGAGCAGCATAAAGCTGCATCAGACCACCCCACCTGGGCTGAATTTCTGCAGCAAGGAGGAATCTACATCCCCTTTCAAAGCATCATCCCCCTTTCAAAGTGACTGTTGGTGTTCAGTATTAACACTTTTCTTTTTTTTCTGTTTTTCTCTACAGCCACCCAGATTGATCCCAGTGAACTGCAGGAACTTTTTCAGGAGACTTCAGCCAGTGTCTTCCGAATTAACTCCAATGGTGCGTAAAATGAAAGATTTCCTGGTGCTTTCTGTGCTGTCCTGCTGATGATCCCTGTGCATGGACGCGGCCCCTGGCAGCTCCTCTTGTCAGGCAGCAAATATTAATGCAGCTTTTCTGCTGCTGCATCTCGCGAGCAGCAGCACATGTCCAATACACAGCTCCTTATAAGATGTAAAAATATTCCACCATATGTTCCATCCAACAGGCACAGATCTATTCCAATCCTTGCTGAGACCACATCCTTTTTCTATTTTTAATTGTGTCATCTGTTACAATAGAGAGCTAGAGCTCAGAAAGGTGGAACAAGACAGGCTCATTTTCAAATATGTTGCAGCACTACTGTGTTCAGAGCCTGTCATATGAGCTTGCAAAACATCTATCTCCCTTAGAAAAACACCAGCCCCAGAACTCTGCTGTTCTTCACTCTGCAGGCTGGGGAGGGGTGCTGTTGCAGCTCATCTCTCCCCAACCCCTAGAGATGCAGAGTCCTCCCTCCTTTGGAACAAGCTCTGGCTCATCAGTTTTGTTGGGTTGGGCTGGGGGAATTCATCTTGCAGGCAGGTATAAACTGACATTGCTGAGTGGAAGGTAATGGCATTGTACCCCAGTTCTAGAACACTCCAGTGTCAGACAGGGATCTGAAATTATCAGTGCTGATTTTACAATAAGCCTTGAAATTGCTTTGGAATCACCAGGACACCTTCTGTGTGTGTTCTTTCTGTGTCTTGGGTGACAGAGAGGCCTGGTTTAGGTGTAGGGAAAGGATTTTAGTACCTTCTTATTTGTGTATTTCTTCCCCAGTGTGTCCCAGGGGTGGAGCCCTGGTCACTGCAGCAAGGGATCCTTGTTAGAACAAGGATGGGAGTCAAAAACTTCTAATATGTAGTTGCCTCTACCTTTGAGTAGTTGCGTATTCTCCATCTTCCAGGGAAATTCAAGCACTAATTTTTCTATAACTACAAAGGGTTGGTGATCCTAGTACTGGCGACACACCCCATGGAAAAAGGGTTTTATGGCCACTGTGGGAGCTTGAACCTCCCCGCTGTGGTCACGGGCACTTGGCTTGCAGGAGTGTGAACAATCATATCATAACACACACAAATACCTGCATTAGCACCAATTTTGGCTGCCTCAGCTCCAATAGTTTTAATTCGACAATGCCAGTGCTTCCAAACTGAGGGCTCAGACTGAAGGTGTGCAACCTTCTGTGTGTGCAGTTCTTGTCCAAACTGGCCAGGTTAGGGCTGACTTGATGTGCCCCTGCGCTTTAATCGCAACTCCTTCTACCGTGGAGTTTGTCCTGAGAAAACCTAAAGGTGAATGGCACTTCTCTTTTGAAATGGCACAACCCAATTTCTGTTTTCATCCGTTGTTAGAATTGCCTTAACCCCTTCAATTTGTGTTTGATACCACTGTTGCTGTTATTTCTCCTCTTGAGATGGTGATGATGTGTTTCCTCTTAAGAGTTGCCTGGATTGAGTGCTCTGTGAAGCAGGTAATGACAATGCCTGTACTTAAAACTATTTTTCAAAAATGGAGAGGGTGCAGAGAAAAGACAAAACAGACATCTGAAAATCAGACTTTAAAATTCATGCCATCCAAATTTCTGTTTGAGACATCTAAGAGGACTCGGTCGTGGTGTGTAAGTACCTCTCTAGGAAGAAAGACATCAAATAGATAGCAAGGGGCTCGTTAATCTGTCGTTCTCTCACACAGAAGGAGATCAGGAGACAGGAGTTAAAGCTAGACAAATTCAATCCTCCTGTATGAGGATAACCAGGCATTAGGGCTGCTTATGGAGGGGGCTCGATGGATTTGGCTTTGCCACAAACCTTTAAATCAAGATTCAAATGTATTTTTTATAAGATACACTTTAGTCCAGCTGCAGTCCACAGTCTTGATGTGGTAGTGATGGGACAAAATTTTATGGGAGGAAATCAGATTGGATAATCAGAATTGCTCTCTCTGGCTTTTAAAATCTATGAATCTATGAATCTATAATGCCTTTTAAAGTGCTTTCAGGTTGAAGAAATGCCCATAAAATACTCTACTGCTGTTGCTCTCTTCACTACCCATATTATTTTTTGTCTGACAAAATCAGTTTAATTCAGTTTATTTTTCTAGTCTTTCCCCCAAAACATGGTTAGAGATTTTCAGGGGAGGCTGCTGAGTGTACTGCTAAGATTTGGCAGAGCTATTTCACTTGAGGTAAAGAATTTTTAGGGTTAGAAAATGGGGAGGAATGCCCATGATTCTTTCTGTACCATAAAGTCTCTTCAGGACACTCAGGAAGCTCTGACTTGGAGCATGGAAAATAAGTCAGTGGTGTTGTTTGTGCAGCACCGGGCAAGTGGCTGGGCAAGGAACAGGCAGCTACATTCCAGATGCTCACCAGATGATGAGGTTACTCCTCTTGTGCTCCTACAGCTTGCATAAATCCTGTCACAGCTCCTCTTTCCCTCCTTTCCCTGGCTTGCTGCAGCCTCTCGGGGGTTTTTTCCGGTTCCCCACTGTGTTTGGAGATCTAACTGTGCCCCTGAAATCTTCTTGGCACCTTTTGGGGTGCTGAAGATCCGAGACTCATAGAGGTTGGAAAAGACCTGCAAGATCTCCGAGTCCAAGCTTTGACTGAAGGCCACCAAGGCCACTAAACCTTGGGAAGTGCCTTGTCAGATTATTTTCGAGCACTCCCAGGAATTGTGACTTCACCCCTTCCCTGGCCAGGCTGTTCCAAGCTGTCAGGAGTTGGACATGTTATGCTTTTGTTGTTTAGATTCTAAAAATCCCAGGTTGTGGCCAATCTCGGCAATACTTTTTACACCTTTGGGAGGTGACTATTTTTAATGAAACAAGAAGTCAACTTTGTACCAGGATTTTAAAGCACCATTGAATTTTATTGAGTAACACTGCAGAAATAATAAACTCTGTCCCTCTTTGCTATCCTTATTCTTTCTACAGAATTCTGAGCCTTTGGGGTGATTTAAATGCTTCTTGGGCACTTCAGGACTTTGTTCCTGACCAAGGGGGAGTTTATAGCTCTGAGCTGATTGTGATTATTCTCACCTATAAAAGCTCCCTGCTCCCTTTTTCTGCCATGAAAATGGAAAACTTCCTCATTTGTTGAATAGAAATCTTAGCCAGGACAGCTGGTTCTGTTTATATGCCACTGGATCACTCTCCTGCCGGGTCATGAGATGACAGACTTTTTTTAATGCCATCTCTTATAGAAGTGTGAAGGGCTAGAGGGAGATTTTTCCTAACGTTTGCATCTGCTTGCTTTCTCTTAGTCTTTTGGGCCTATCCCTGCTGAAAATCGGGAAGCTTCATAGAATCATAGAGACCTGGAATGGTTTGGGTCGGAAGGGACCTTAAAGGTCATCTTCTTCCAGCCCTCTGATGTGGGCAGGGACACCTTCCACTAGACCAGGTTGTCACATAGTGCCTTGACTTTTGCAACTTTCTATTTTTTTTTGTTTGGGTTTTTTTTTTTGTGTGTGTGTTTTGTTTTTTGTTTCTTTTTAATTTAGTTGATTTTCCTATCAGGACACAAAAAGGAGCTCAAATACTGCCCGAATTTGTCTCATTTATGTGTGGTTTTTTTTTTTTTCATGAATACTTTTATCAGGACTTTGCTTTTTTTTTTTCATGTGCAGCTTTTAGCTGCCTCTTAGTAAGTATCTCATAAATAAGTACGATAAACAACGCTCCTAAATGGAGTTGCTCTGGTGCATCTTGCCTGATCAGTGGAGGCTATACTGGAGGAATCAGACCTGTGCTGGCCAGATGGAGAACCTGAATCTCCTTATGGGTCTCTTGCCTCTCTAATTCCTGCTCCTCACTCATTAATGACTGCCCATAACAGGTTGGTGCCACGTGCAGTCCCATTACCTCGATCTTAAAGGCTGAGCAAAGGATTTTTCTGTATCCCTCAGGTGTGACAGAGTCTCCATTGACCTCTCAGGATGGTTTCTTATCCCCCATTGATTTAAGGATTGCAGAGGCACAGCTGGGGGCCAAGCTCTCAGTGTAGTAAATCAGTGCAGCCCCAACATCACTGATGCCTTGTCACTGTGTCTCATTCTGGAGGTCTCAGGCATGCCTTTTAATAACAAAAAGAACAAGACCATTAAGATAAGATTCCTGTTTTAAGAATGGCTTCACACATCCCTCCAGCAGGTCTTGATGTTTTTTTTTGCTCCTCTGGTCAAAAAGATGCTCACTTGACCAGAACTGGTTAATTGAGAGAGATTTTCCACATCCAGCACAGGATCTGCAGAGATGTTGATGAATTCGCTCTTGGTCGGAGCAAGTTAGATTTATCCCAGAGTAGCTGAGATTTAATTATAGAATCATACGATGTCTTGGGTTGGAAAGGACCTTAAAGATCACTTGGTTCCAACCCCCTGCCATGGGCAGGGACACCTCCCACTATCCTGGGTTGCTCCAAACCCTGTCCAACCTGGCCTTGGACACTTCCAGGGATGGGGCAGCCACAGCTTCTCTGGGCAGCCTGTGCCAGGGCCTCACCACCCTCACAGTAAAGATTTTCTTCCTAATATCCAATCTGAACCTGTCCTCCATCAGTGTAAATCCTCTCCCTCTCGTCCTGTCACTCCATACCCTTTTCCAGAGTTCCTCTCCAGTTCTCTTGGAGCCCCTTTAGGCACTGGAAGTTGCTCTAAGTTCTCTCTGGAGCCTTCTCTTCTCTAGGCTGAATAATCCCAGCTGTCCCAGCCTGGCTCCAGAGCAGAGGCGCTCCAGCCTCTGATCATCTCCATGGCCACATGGATTTTCTTCCACAGATCAAAAACTTTGTTGTGTTGAGGGCCCTGGAGTCCAGGTGGGGTCTCATGGGAGGAGAGCAGAGGGGGAGAATCACCTCCACTGAGCTTCTGGCCACTCCTCTTTTGATGCAGCCCAGGATACTTTTGGCTTTCCTGAGATTCAGGAAACTCATGTTGGAGTTTTAGTCCTGTTGTTTTCCAGATAAAAGCTATATCAAATGATAACCTTTGGCTCTTCCAGAGTGAATATCTTGTCATTTTGGGACAACTGACATTTACTTGGTTGTATAAATATTATATTTGAACTGGAATATTAGGTAAAATTATTGGATAAGAACTTAATCACAGCTCACTCTCTCATCTGGCTGACAAACGCTTTCCTCACCTCTCGCATTCGTGTCTCATATTCTTTTCACCTTTTTGTAGGTTTTCCAAAGTGCTGAGCAAATCTGACAGCTCCTGGGTTTGCCTCAGAGTGAAATGGCATGAGTGTGAAGTCTTGAACTGTTTTGTTCAGTAGCAACACTGCTTCCCACTCCAGTCTTCTCCAAAGCAGGTGGCAGCAAAACTCACTTTGAGTTGTACTTATTTTTGCAGGTCAGGTTAGAAGGGTTCATGGAGGCTGTTGCTGCTGTTTTCGTTCTGGAGTTGCACACACGACATTAACTTGTTCTTACAAATTCAGTGTCCACAAAAGTCCTTTCTTCACCTTGGCTTGCTGTCTGTTCTCCAAGGACCACGCTGCTTTGTTCCAAAGGGTTCATGGGTCCAAAAGTATTTTTAGTTGATGCAAAATTTTGTATTAGAACTGGGCAGCATGTAGATTCTCTGGGAAACTGATTTGTTAGGATTGTGGAGAGGGAAAGAGGGAATTATAGTATCCATGAGATCTCTGCAGGGTCAGTGCTACCTCCTACAGAAGCAAGTGATTATTAGTGAAAACTTCCAATTTATTTTTTAGAACACTGTGCTTCCAGCAAAGAAAAATAATTATTAGCTCAGTTACAGACAATTCATTGAGGCTTTATCTTACTGAATCTCCAAACGCTGCTGTAAAATCTGTTATTGAGAACTAGCATTGATGGAAATATATGGTGGTATTCAAGGTTTTTCTGAATATGCATGTAGTTCAGGCACATTAGTTACTTTTCACGTTGTTTAGTGACTTTTGGTGTCAAGCCAGCAGAGCCCAGAAGAGAAGAGAGGATTTTGTCTGTCAGTGGAAATATAATTAAGTGCCTTGTTCAAAATTACAGGCCAAGTCCAAGTCTGCAGAGTCATTAAAACAGAGGATTTCTTAAATTTCTGCAGAAATAATTGAGCCATGGTTTTAATCTGTTTTTCTTCCTATCCTTAAATATTGAAGCGTGAATGATAATGGGGTATGGGTTTTTACAATTGGAAACGTCCTGAGAGAAATCCCACATGTAAATATCAAGAATGTAATTTATTTAGCATGTTCCATTGTAGGAAATCTTGAAGTGCTTTGCATGCTGGCTGTGCTAAGTCCAGAAGCAGTGACCTGGTGTTAATTTGAAAGTGAATTGAGACAGTGAGATTCAAGGGTGGAAAAAGACAACAGTACTCCTGGATTTCTGCTTTTATATACACGCACATATATAGATATTTCTTAAATCTGAAATAATTGCAAATTTCAAAGCAAACCGTGTTTGCACCTTCCAACTGCTTTTAGAGAATTCTCTTCTGCTGATGGAAAAGCCCAAGAAATTGTCAAGCACAAACACAGGAGATGGTCACATCTCCATTTTTTCTGAGCCAAAAGACAGAAAACATTTTGAGTGTTAGCATCTTGAGCAAGAAGATGGAAGATATCAGAGTAGACATTAATGTTCTGCCGCTAAGTTATTATTCAGAGCAATAAATAGTTATTGTGCAATTTCTTGCCTCTTCACCAGGGGCACGTTTCCAGCTGGGAATGCTCAGTGCACAATTCTGTGTCACCTCTAGGCTGGAAGAGTCAGAGATCTGTGCAAGGTCCATGGAACTGAGGATTTCCTGACAAGGGGGCAAATTCCATCACGTCATGGCACGTTATACGTGGATTCACCATTTATGCTTCTCAGGGACCCAATTTTCCACCCTGTGGCAGTGGGCACTGGTAGATGTTGTCCCCCTTCTCTCACAGGTTACTTGCTCAAATACTTAATTGTATCAATAAATAAATAAATATATAAAGACAAACATCTGAACTAAGATCCAAGTATATTTTTTTTTTCTCCAAAAAGGTGTTCTGCTCCCTTATCTTTTCTTTCTCTGCTGTTGACAGTGACCTCTCTGGAAAGAAGTCTTCGATCCCTGGGGACCTCGAATGACACTCAAGAGCTGCAGGATGGACTGTGAGTTTATTTTAAATTGTTGCAGATCTTCCTTTGTCCCAGCCTTTTCATTTTTTTTTCCCTCATCTATCCTCACCCTTTCTTCCTTCCTTTTATTATAGCTGGACACGTTTTTGTCAGGATCACTTCGGGGTTTTTTTCCGTTCCTGTTGGTGATTAATGTCAATAGAATGTGTTTGATCGTACAAAGCTTTGCTTGTGCTGGTTTCAGGTGGCAGAGAACGGTGAGGAGATAACACAAAAATGATGGCCCATGGTGAAAGAGGGCATTCCATGGTTCTTGGAGGAGTTGTTATTTTTCTGTTGTCGGTTGGTTTTTTTTTTGTTGTTGTTGGGAGTGGTGGTTATTTATTTAAAGTGAAGCTGGAGTAGAAAACTGTGCTGGTTTTGGCTGGGATGGAGATAATTTTATCATTTTCTTCACAGTTGCCAGTATGAGGATATGTTTTGGATTTGTAATGAAAGCAGTGTTGGTAATCTAGGGATTTTTCAGTTACTGCTGAGCAGTTCTTACACAGAGTCAAGGCCTTTCCTGCTTCTCACCCCACGCTACCAGCAAGTAAGGAGTGAATGAGCAGCTGTGGGAGGTTAGCTGCTGGCTGGAGTTAAACCAAAACAGATGTTTCTGTAGCTTTTTCTTTTTCCTTTTCTTTTACCCCCCACTTCTACTTGGCCAAGCTCCATGAACCCAAGAGGAAAAAGAAGAGAGAAAAGGGACTTGTGACAGAGGCGTGCAGTGACAGAACAAGGGAGAATGGCTTCAAACTGAAAGACAGTAGGTGTAGATTGGATATTCGGAAGAAATTCTTCCTTATGAGGATGCTGGGGCCCTGGCACAGGCTGTCCAGAGAAGCTGTGGCTGCCCCATCCCTGGAAGTGTCCAAGGCCAGGCTGATTGGGGCTTGGATCAACCTGGGACAGTGGAAGGTGTCCCTGTCCATAGCAGGGCCATTGGAACCATGTAATCTTTAAGGTCCTTTCCCAAACCATTCTATGGCTCTATGAAAAAAAAAAAAAAAAAAGAGGGAGAGGATATTTTATAGGAGGAAAAGTGTGTTGTGTTGCTGGAAGCTGCATCACAGCATCACATGGCACAACACCGATAAATGAAATTTGATTTGCAGTTGCAGGAGACACAGTTCATTAAACTCTATCTTCCAGAGCTGTGTACACACAAACACGCACAGTTAGCTCTCATTGTACGTGTGCTAATTACTGAATTCAAAATTCAAATTGTGCTACATTTGGAGAATGTAGCACAATTTATTAAAGGTGCCTCCCTTCAAGCAGCAGGCAAAAATCAACTGTTTAGGATATGTCTCTGATTTCATGTGTGTGGCTGCTGTTCCTGCCGAGATTTGGCTGTGAAGAGAGAGGAGAATTTGGGGTTTATTTCTTTATTTGCCTGATGGACTTGACTGACCTTCTCTATGCAATGTAAACTTAAACCTGTTTGCAATATCTCTCCTTTTCTCCCCAATCCATTGCTTCCATCAGGGCATCGGATCTTCCCTAATTCACATATACTCTGTTTTGCAAACCAGAGGATTAAAAATAGTAATAGTAATAATCAGAAGATTTGAAAGTAAATTTAGGAGATTGGAGAGGATGTAAGATTAAAAAGTCAGCCTGCGGAGATCGATGTAATCAGGAAAGATGTTCACATGTACAAAATTATTTGCAGCATAAAGCATCTTAATAACTGCTGGAGCTCCTTAACCCAGGAAAGATTCTGTATCATGCAGATATTGTGTTTGCTCTCCTAAACTACTTTTTTTTTTTTAATTAAAGAATCAATTCCTCCACTCTTCAGAGCACTCCAGAAACATGGCTAGATAATTTTCCTCTTTCCTGAGCAGTTACATAAATAGATGCATAAGGCACTAATTGCACTAATTATTTTTTGATCTTTGAATTATTGCTAATTGTCCAGGTAGTTAAATGCAGATTTTTAAAATTTCAATTGTGCTTCCCTACCCCTGCCATCAACCCCAGAATTCCTCCAGCTGTCTCCTGGCTCATCCCCTCTCCCCATGGTCTAATAGCTCTCCCTTTTCTCTCATTTGACTTCTTGTACCTCCGTACCAAGCAGTACCAGGGTGCTCTGCTGCGGAGGACCAGCAGCTCCCTTCCCCTCAATCCTCCCTTCCTGTCATCCTGTCCCAACACTGACCTGTCCTTCCACTGCCCCCCTTTCTCATCACCTCCCCGGTGCAGGCAAACAGCCCCCAGAGCTCTGCAAGAACTTCTGCTTGTCTCTGGTGAGAGCTGCACCAGCAAAAAGCGGCGTGCCATGAATCACTAGAGCTGGCAGGGCTGCATAGATCTCTGCTCAGGAGGGTCAGCTCTTCAGGTGAGACCTTTGGGGCAGTGCTTTCTGCTTCCCCGGCTGCAAATCATGGCTTAATCTTCCTCCTCTGCCCCCTGACCCCTCTCCTTCAGAGGCTGATGCATGCCTCTCCTTGAACACCCTCTAGCCTGGAAGATGGGAGCAGTGAGGGAACATTTGGCAGGTTTATAGCCCTGGCTGTTGGGAAAACGATAATGGGTTTGGGTATCTAAGTAGTGAAATTGCCACAATTTCTACTTGTTAAGTGGCTGTCACTCTGCCTAAAATGAGGCCACCTAAAATTAGGCAGAGTATTTGGGAATAGGGATTAATGGTGAATTCTTCTGCCACGCAGGACATTCAGCTGCTTTGGACTGTAAACTGCAGAAGTGTTTGCTTACCTAGCTGCAGGGTCCTGATAAAGCAGAAAAAAACCCCAAAGTTACCTGCTTCCTTTTCAAATCCAGGCAGACTTTCTGCCTCTTAAGCACAGGACTCACACAGGCATCAGATGAGGGCAGGATTCTTGGATTCTGTCAAATTGGTCTGTTCCCTTTTCTGAAATGGTTTCTCTGCTTTTGAGAGCTGAGTCTTTCAGAATAAGGATTGTATCTGTGGCAAGTAAATTTGGGAGAGTTCATCCCACATGGAGTGCCAGCTCTAGTCAGTGAGACAGACTTGGCTGCTGCTGTGAGCAGGGTTTATATCAGACCCAAAGTGAATAATCCTGGTGGAAGCTCTTCCCAGAGACAGCACAAATATTTGCGTGCTGCATGCTTGGAGCTGGATGTGCTGGCAAGTGAAATGTAAAAGCCCGTACAAAGCTCTTGGCTGAATGCAACTGACCCTGGATTAATTGGGAAGGGAGTGGGGGCAAAGGGAAAAAGGGTGCACGGAGCTGAGATGAGGAGCTAAGGCCAGGAGGCAAAGCTGAGGCTTTCTCCAGTGATGCAGGAAAAATCAACTGATTTGTTTTCTCTCTGACCTTTGGTTTAATAATCCAGGATTCCAAGGCGTTTATCTGCCTCCTTAGCCAGAGTGTGTGGGATGAGGGGGTTCTCCAACATTAGGCAGTGAAGGTAATGAGTTTTTAATTTAGGGAAATCAAATTAAACACCCAGGTAGAGTACTGTCTCCAAGAGACAGTGAAAACCACTCTCCTTCCTTTTGGCTGATGTAGCTCTTTGGTTTCCCAACATCCTCCACAAAGTGTCTGGAAATGAAACCTCCCTGAAACCTGGACAATGCTCTCTGAGAGGTGTGTAAGAAGAAGAAGAAGAAAAAAAAATTTAAAGTCTGTCATTTTCACACCACCTGACCCTGTCTTACTGTAATCTCAAGGAAAGCAGAATGGCCATGCAGGCTGCCAGAGGCGTTTGCTGACCGCCTGGAAGCCACGGAACTGAGCTTGAGGTGGCAATGAAAGGTCCTTGATGTCCTGTCCTTGGAGGCTGGGTGGCTACAGACGTGATCCAGGCATTCCAAACCAGGCCTCCTCAGAGAGGAGTTTGTCACCTTCTTGGCCATTTGACCTTGTGTCATTGCAAGGTCAAGAGGAATAAGAGCCCTGAGTCACAGTCACAGCTTATTACCATTTTCAGGTGTGTCGGGGATGTAGCCCATGAGTCTTCACTCCGTGGCATTTTTGGATCCTTCACTAGTCACTAGCAGAAGAATTTGCCTGTTTAAGGAGGAGTTATAAGAAGGATATTTTTGGGGCTTTTAGCACTGATGAGATTTTAGCACTGATGAGATTTACTAAAAAAAAAAAAAAAAGTGTTGATTTCTCCTGATCTGAGGAAAAAAAAAAAAAGAAGACTTTTAGCTTTCACCTCACTTTTCCCACTGGCGTTATTATTTTTTTTAAGTACCTATTATTGAAATACGTAGGATTTTTTTCCTGCACCTGGGAGAGGGCTCAGCTCTACATCTGTACAGTGTGAAAGAACAAACCTGCTTTTCTGACTGAATTGATACAAAATCTTGGTTAAGATGCTGCATGGCAGAGAATTCCTGTGGCAGCAAAGGAGTTTCACGGTATTTTCCAAGTGGAGAAGCTGAGTTTGAGATCTGAGCTGCTTCAGGGTGAGACAACAGTCCTGGGAGAGACTGAAAGTGCAGTTTTTGTATTGCTGCTCTTAGCCGTTTTTTGGTCAAGTATTAACTTCACAGAGCACTTTTTTTTCTTGGACATGCATATATAGATTGCTATATTCTTTACTGGGGTTGAAGGGAATTCCATCTTCCTCACTCTTCCCCAGGAAATTTGCATCATCACCGGCATATTTTTTTGAGAACAGCAAAAATCACTTAATCAGTTTATTTTTCCACCCTAAAACTGATGGAAGCCTAGGGTGAAATGTTGTCAGTTTGGGGCACTTTAGGGAAGAGAGGCATCCCTGTCCAAGACTGGAGCCACAAGCTCCTCAGTGCTCTCAGGCTCATGGAAGGGACCTTGACTGGATTTGTAGAAGCATTTTGGAGTCATGTTGACATTCAGGATAGAATCAGTAAATTTGTGATGGATTGGACTCATCTGTGAGTTTTGCTTGGCAAAAGTTGTTACACCCTCTTATGGATAAGAACCAAAAGGTGGTTGCCAATATTTTCTTGGCCTCTGGACTCTGTCAAGCTTCAGCTCATCCTGGTAATGTCAGTGAATCATGGAATGGTTTGGGTTGGAAGGGACCTTGAAGACTGTGCAGTTCCAACACTCCCCTCTCATGGACAGGGACACCTTCCACTAGATCAGGTTGCTCAAAGTCTTATCCAGCCTGGCTTTGAACACACCCAGGGATGGGGCAGCCACAGCTTCTCTGGGAAACCTGTTCCAGGGTCTCAGCACCTTCACAGCCAAGGATTTCTTCCCAGTGTCCAATTTAAAATTGCCTTTCTAAGTTCAAAGTTATTCCCCCTTGTCCTGCCACTCCACCCCTTGTCCCAAGTCCCTCTCCAGCTCTCCTGGAGCTCCTTCAGGCACTGGAAGGGGCTCTGAGCTCCCCCTGGAGCCTTCTCTTCTCCAAGTGAGCACCCCCAGCTCTCCCAGCCTGGCTCCAGGGCAGAGGGACTCCAATGTCCAGAGCATCTCTCTGGTCTTCTCTGAAGTCACTCCAACAGCTCCACATCCTTCTGATGTTGGTGACCCCCCAGCTGGACACAGTGGGGTCTCACGAGGTCATAGCAGAGGGGAAAATCCCCTCCCTTGACCTTCTGGCCACCCTTTCTTATGATGCAGCCCAGGATGTGACTCTTGGAGCTGTTGAGGTGCCCCAGGCTGGAAATTTAGGCACAGGACTTGCTGTTCTTTCACCTAAAGGGCAGCATTAGGTGTGGTGGCACACTGGGACATCTCAAGGGGCACCCTGTGACCCCCTGATTCAAATGAGGGAGCTGGCGCTGGTCTTTCACCCTCAGGGTAAATGACTGAGGTGACTCAGTTTGTTCCCACCTAACCCATATTGCACTAAGAAACGCAGAAACCCTTGGCTTTTGGGGGGCAGCTGTGGGGTCATTTCTACCTTAGCTGGACCAAAGAGTTCTTTGGACATTCCCCTGTTCCTCTGGATGCTCCAGGGAGGCTGAATAGTTCTCCTCATGGCCTGAAGCCTCACCAGCCTGCTGCAGAAGTGGATGAATCCATGCCCCTCAGCTTTTCTGAACTGACATGAAACAGGAAAGGCTTTTTTTTTCCTCAGTTGATTTTATAATTTATGTATATTGTTTCCTTCTTCTTTTGTTGTTACACCATTATGTTTGATAAGGTGGAGGTATGGCTTAAATTTTATTTTTTTTAAAGCATCTGTTAAAAAGGTTTTAAGTCTTCTGGAATGCAGATTCATTTAGAGCAGAATGATGTTTTAAAGTCATAATTTACGGAAAGAAGATTTGTTAAAGCAAATCAGACAAGCTTTTAAGTGTCAGCATGTTTAATTAAGGGTAGAATTTAATAATGTTTTATATGGTTTTGTTATACTGCTTGTAGAAGCTTAAAAAAAAAAAAAAAAGATTTCCATAAATATTTTGAAATGTCGTTTTGATTCCGCTAATATGTTAAACCCTTCAAAGTAATACCTTCCCTGTTCAACTCAAAGCAGTCGGATTAACTTTATCTATCCCCCATTTATCGCTACTGGCATCAGTTTCTGACAGGAAAAACCTTCTAGGTTTTGGCAGTAAAAATGGGTTGCCAGATTGCAACATTTGCATTTAACTGTATAATACACTCGCTGCCTTAATAACTGTATTTATGTGACAGATCTCACCCTTAAGAATCCCAGAGCTCCAGATATGTGACATCCCTGTGATAAATTACAAAAGCTGGTGATGAACTGCAGAATCCTCCAATGATGATAAATTCATACACTTTTGAACTGCCTGCCCTGCTTAGAGAGGTCCTTGGAGTATCCCTTCACATGCTCGAGCAGTTTCTAATGGCCACTACAAATCAATCTGTCAGCAAAGTTTTTCTTTTCAGTGTTTTTTCTCCCAAAATTGTCCTTGCCAGAGTTATGAGGTGGCCGGAAACCTTGGTCAAAGCACAAGTGTCTTCCCACATCAAGATGGGTTGTGGATGTAGGCTGGGAATTTTAAACCCTGCAGCGGTGGAACAATGATTATTCATTGTGGCAAGGGATGGATCCTCCGGGAGATGACAAGGAATGGTGGCATCTGGGGGATAACCAATAATCTCTTGAAGGTCTTTTACTGCTGCTGCTGTATATGTAATTGTTTTAAGGCTTCCATGTCTTAGCTTATGGTTTCTGTCCTCTCCTCAGTGCAGTGGTGGGTCAGAGAATCTTGGAAAATCACGGCCTGAGTAAGCCTGGAAGGCACCACAGGGGCTTGTACTGTTCTTCCTCGTGTTCTGGTGGAACTTCCTGGGATCTGTTCCTGCCTGTTCCTCTTGTCCCACTGCTGGGCCCCACAGAGCAGAGCCTGGTCCCTGCTCTGAGCCCTCCCTGCAGGCACTGACAGAAACTAAGGAGGTTCCCTTTTCTATTGCCTTTTCTTGAGGCTGGTCCGGCCCAGCTCCCTCAGCCTTGCCTTGTAAGAGATGCTCCGGTCCCTTAGTGATGTTCATGGCCCTCCACTGGGCCCAGTCCAGGAGCTCCATGCCCCTCCTGTCCTGAGGAGCCCAGAATTGGACACAGCACTCCAGATGTGCCTCACCAGGGCTGAGCAGAGGGGCAGGATCACCTCCCTGACCTGCTGGCAATGCTCTTCCCAATGCACCCCGGGATCTCATTGGCCTTCTTGGCCGCAAGGGCTTTGCTGGTCTGTGGACAGCTTATTGTCCGCCAGGACCTCCTGGTTTTTCTTCTCAGAGCTCTGCAGAGTCAAGGGAAGAATAGCACACTCAGTGCTGGTGAAAACTGCCTTGATTTGGAGCCCAAGCCTTCCCACATATCCTTGTTCCTATTTCCAGTTTATAGATTTGCCCCCTAGGTCCAGCTGGTTAAACACCAGGGCTGTAACATCTCCAAGGGAGATGAGGAGCAGGAGAAGCTACCCCAGTGTGAGCCCAGGCCCTTGCACATTTCCTCCAGGGACCTGCAGCAGTGTCCCATGGTCTTTGTGCCATTTGGAGCACAGATCTGTGTAAACAGTGAGGTGATTTTTGTCTTCTGCCAGGGACTAGATACTAGAAAAAATAATCCTTCTCCTCACACTATTCCCCCCTTTGGTGCCCCAGGTGAAAAGTGTTTGCTCCTGTGGCATCCCATCCTTAAGGGGAGGGGAACAGCTGAGATTTGTGGGCGCTTGTGGTCAAAAGGAATTGTAAAAGTCAGAGGATCCACACAAGCTTACAAAGATTTGTCAGCAAATCGCACATTTGCATGGAAATCGGTATCAGTTAGTCCCTGACTCCCTGTCTAAGCAAAAGGCAGTGGGTTTTGGATAAGGGGGTAGGGTGAAAGGGAAGAGAGGGAGATGGATTAAGCATAGGGAGAAAGGAAGAAAGAGAAGGAGAAAGAGAGATCACCATTGTTGGCTCCAGTGCTGATCCAGCCCATGGGGTCCAGGATCCCGGGGTGCCCATCAACCCAGGCTTCATGGGGTTACCTTTTATAGATAAGTTTTCCCTGCTGTTTTGTTTCTTTCCATGCAAATCAGTTCTCAGGCACAGCCTGTTCTTCTAGACCTGTCTGGAAATGGGTTGGAGCCTTTAGGGTTCTCAGGTGATCTTGATCCCCCTTACAGTTCATGGCCCATTCCCAACCTCATTCCTGTGCTGTGTTGTGTTGATCTGCAAGAGCCAAAACCAGGATGTTTTTCCCAGAAAAGTGCTGCCCTACCTCTGCATCGCCCTTCTGCAGCCACATCCTGCTCCTTCTCACAGCATATTGCTGCCAACCATCCCTGCTTGGCTCCACGACCATCCAGCTATCAGTGTTTGAGACATTCACATTACCTCCCTTATTTTACGAGCCCTTCCATCTCCCATTTTGGGAGCCAACTGCATTCCCCAGCGAGCACTCTATTGGTAGCAAGAAAATTTTACACCACCAGAAGTGTAGCTGGATATTGCTATGTGTAAAAAATACTTTGGTTTTTTTTTCCATAAATTTATTCTTAGATGTTTATCTGGGAAATGCTGATTTCACACTGATGTTGTTTTTATTTATTTTTTGTTTGTTTGTTTTATGGTTGACAGAAGGATGAAGAAATAAATAGAATAAAACGTTTCTTTTCTTTTCATCTCTTGGGCCACCATGATAGTTTTGCTAATTTTTCAGAAGCCTTTCTGAGATTAATCATTTAAAAACATGCAGATTTCCCTTCTTAATGTTACTAAATTAGTAGCTTTTTATTTAGGGGTTTACATTTTCATGTATTAAGAATGAAATGAGGGATATGATCAGGTTAAAAATTGGTGTTTTGGGTGAACAGAGAAAAAACCATCCTCCTTCACCTTGAAAAACAAACCAACTTCAGAAATTCCTTTCTCCTCTTGCAGTGTTATAGAAAGTGCAAGACAAGATCACATTCTGTTAGCATAGCCTGCAGAAGGCAAATAATTTTATATTTGGGTTGAAATATCCACAGGCAGGAAGTTTTTATCTAATGACTTGAGATCTTGACTGAAGCGGCTTCCCTCTGGCTCTCTAAGTACAAGTTTTGCAAAATTTTTTTAGAGGCCAAAAAAATAATAATTATTGGAGGGAGGATGGGGCAACTGCATGTTTATGGTGGGTTTTAATGTCATTAGTTCCAAATTCAGCCACGTGTCTGCAGGATGTCTGTGGGAGCAATTAGCATCCTCTGGAAGGTCTGCTGTGCTTGAGGGAGACAGAAAGAAAGAAAGAAAGAGAAAGAAAAAGGGAAAGAGAAAGAAAGAAAGAGAAAGAAAAAGGGAAAGAGAAAGAAAGAAAGAGAAAGAAAAAGGGAAAGAGAAAGAAAGAAAGAGAAAGAAAAAGGGAAAGAGAAAGAAAGAAAAAAAAAGAAGGAAAAAAAATAGAATCTAATCTCAGAGCAGAGTACAAGGATTTGCCGATCTGTTACTTGCTGGGGAAGTCACTCTGGGACGAGTATCTGCATTTTTTTTCCTGCAGAGATTGAATGGATGACTCCTTTCACACTCTGCTCCATCAGGAATAAACCCTTTGATCTGACACCCCTCCGTCTGCCCGCTGCAGGAGGCACACCAGGGGTTAAGCAGATCTTTATGTTATTTGTATGGACATAGGGTGTTTAAACTGAGTAAGGAGATGTTTTTTTGGCAAATAGCCCTTCCAAGTTCAGCACTGCTGTGAAGTCAGAGGGAAATCACAGAACCATAGAATGGCTTGGNGATTTTAATGTGGCATTGGCTGGTTGTTACTAATGTCGCAGCTTTTTGTCATATAGCATGTGAATTAACAGATTTACTCCAGAAAATAATCGTGATCAGCCATGGGTCCACAACATCTTCTTGAATGGCAAAGCTGAAGGTCAAGTGTTCAACAAGCAGATCTCTTTTATTTTGAAATAACTGAAACCTTGAGGGGATTATATGTATTTACTAGGATATTTTATATTGCTGTCTGCTTATATTCTTATTGTTCACAAAACACAGATGCAATTTGTACATGGAGACTTTCCCTGCTCGCATCCTGTGATCTTCATGCATTCAGTCTTGCAGAATAATGAACAAGTAATGTCATGCTTCTTTCCTAGATTGCAGTGTCATAAAATGGGAATTTTCTTGCTAGATNCCTCCGTCTGCCCGCTGCAGGAGGCACACCAGGGGTTAAGCAGATCTTTATGTTATTTGTATGGACATAGGGTGTTTAAACTGAGTAAGGAGATGTTTTTTTGGCAAATAGCCCTTCCAAGTTCAGCACTGCTGTGAAGTCAGAGGGAAATCACAGAACCATAGAATGGCTTGGGTTGGAAGAGACCTTGAAGATCATCCAGTTCCAAACCCCTGCCCTGGGCAGGGACACCATGCACTAGATCTACAAACCCAGAGGGGATTTGGTTAAAACCCCTTTTCTGCCTTGTTTGAAGTGAAACTGGGTAAGGCAGATAAGGATGGTCTTTGGGAAAATGTCTTGGAGAAATAGAAGTGAAAAATGCAAGGTGAAAAAGGAAAAAANTGAAACCTTGAGGGGATTATATGTATTTACTAGGATATTTTATATTGCTGTCTGCTTATATTCTTATTGTTCACAAAACACAGATGCAATTTGTACATGGAGACTTTCCCTGCTCGCATCCTGTGATCTTCATGCATTCAGTCTTGCAGAATAATGAACAAGTAATGTCATGCTTCTTTCCTAGATTGCAGTGTCATAAAATGGGAATTTTCTTGCTAGATTGAATGCGAGGAAAAAAAAAAAATCTTACTTCCCCAATGTACATCCTTAGGGAATAAACTAGCTGAGGGGGAATTCTCAACCTCCTTTTGAAGTTTTTTTTTTTTTTT
>WBMY01014171.1:104698-116548 GCA_013397315.1 Donacobius atricapilla
TTTTTTAGTATTGATACAGTAAATAATTACAGAAGGTTCAAACTGCTCACTTCAATCCCTGCTCTTTGCAGCAGTAAACAGTTCCATGAAGTTTGAGTGGTTTTGAGTGCCAGGAGTGCTTTGCCACTTGGTCCCATGGCAACAATGATGCTATGAAAGGTGCAGGCAAAGCAAACTTGTTACAACATTGAAGAGTGTTTTGTTTCAGCCATATTTCTCCTTTTCTTTCCTTTAAGCCGCAGAAAATGTTAACCCTGTGTGCCAAACTCTTGTTTAACACACTTTTGGACGGTGTTATAAATAATAATACACCCCCTTTTGGGCAAAAAATAAATGGATAAATCTGTCGCCTTGAGAGAAGGTGCTTGTGGCTGTAGTCCAGTCTTGCTTCTTGGAGGCAAAACCTGGGAAGAAAAACAAACACAGCAGCAGGAGATGGAGCAGCAGCTTTTGTTTCTGGTGCTGAATCCCAAGAGGTGCAAACTGAAAAATCCTTGCTATGGCCAAAAATAGAATGTGGCTGATCTGTGCTGCCTGGTGAGCTCTTACCACCCCTGAGTCAAAAACGCTCCTCCTCGATGTGTTTTTGGGCACGGCTTTGTGCAGGATCTCAGGGTTCCAGAGGAAGCTGATGGAGAGGACTGACGGAGGAAACAGGTGTAAAAGAAAAGGGGTGGCACAAGTTGCTCTTTGATCAGCACAGACCACGCTGCCTGCAGGATCGGGGAGAGGTAAATTGGTGTCACTTTTCCGGGTGATTTTGTCCCTGGTGGAAGGAAGGGGATGAGAGCAGAACGAGAGCCTTGCAGTGCAGTTGCAGGCGCAGGTGCAGATTCCACACCTCACATTCTGGGTTTATTTCTGAGCCCTTCACAACAAGAAAGACACTGAGGGGCTGGGATGTGTCCAGGGAGGAGCAACAGAGCTGGGGAAGGCTCTGGAGCACCTGGAGCAGCTGAGGGAGCTGGGGGCCTCAGCCTGGAGAAAAGGAGATTCAGGGCAGACCTTGTCCCTCTACAACTCCCTGACAGGAGGTTGTAAACAGGTGAGGGATCTCTTCTCCCAGATAGCAAGCCATAGGATAAGAGGAAACAGCCTAAGCTGTGCCAGGGGAGGTTTTGATTGGATATTAGGAAAAACTGTGCATTAACAAGAACTGGAACAGGCTGCCCGGGGAGGTGGCTGAGTCCCCACCCTTGGAGGGATTTAAAAGACACAGATGTGGCACTTGGGGACATGGTTTAGTGGGGGGCTTGGCAGTGCTGGGTTAAGAGTTGGAGTTGATTATCTAAGGAATCTTTTCCAACCAAAGTTCTGTGGCTCTACAGCCCTGACAATGCAAACCCATCTGAACCAGGTGAAGCTGGGGTTGTCCTGGCAGGGAGCAGAGCTGACTGGGGCGCAGCAGGGGTTTGGGCACTGTTAAAAGGATTGTCTGTGGATGGGCTCCTGAGAACTGAAGGAGGTTTTGTGAGATCACTACTTTGGGAGCTTCTGTGCAGGATTGCAGCAATTTCCCATGCGCAGCTCTTTGTGCACTTTTTTCCCCTTTCAGTGTAATTGCCCTGTAGCAAAGCCTCGTGCCTGACATTTTGGCTGGGTTTGTGGCATTGCACACGACTGCAGTTGTGTTATTGTACAGCCAGGTTAGAGATGAAATCATCTCAGCTGTTTCTGCTGGTGCTGATGGATCATTTCTCTATATGGACCACTGAACCTTCTGAGGTAGCAGATTGGAAATGGGATTTAATATGGGTTGGTATTAACTGCTGAGATGTTTGAGAAGGTGGGCAAGACAGCGGAGTTATTTGCCAAAAAGCAGGTGACAGCAGCAAGTTGACAGCAGATTTAGATTTTAACATTGATAAAGCTCTTCAGTCTCTCCTGCTTGATTTGCCACTGGAGTAAGAAGGAAAATCCAACTATGTCACATTGTCTGGAGAGCAGCAATGAAAGCAAGTGAGATTATTGAATTGCTGAGCATGGAAAATTCCCCCAAGCCTTGCAGAATAATGTATTTTAGTGATGCTGTACAGTTTATAAAGGTCAGTTTGCACTTCAATTACAAATCCAGGTTTAAAGGTTGTAAAGGACACAAGAAAAATAGTGATTTATTTCTTTGCTTTTTTTTTTTTTTTTCTTTTGTAATTACCCCTTGGAATGCTGGTAATATTTCAGACTCATTTGTAAAAAGATTTCACAGTACTATAGCAACAGGCATTTTAAAAGCCTCAGTAGAAATGCTGAAAATCTAGGTCTTAGTTTTATTTCTTAATTTTACAGATGGAGAAAAGAAGCCTTGTGAATTTTTTGAGGTTCTACAGTGAATTAATCACAAAGTCGGGGAGCAGTCTGTTAATAATGAAAGGTTCTAAGTCAGATACCAAACCAAGTTTAAATAAAAAGAAGATAGGATTTTTAATTTTTTTTTTTAGTTCCTTTTTTACCAGCCTTCTGGTTGTTAATCATCTTTATTGAATAAGATTTCACACAGACCTGGGAGTGCATGCTCTTTGCATCCTGGTTAATTCTAGAGTTGACTGAACTGACAAGAGAAAAGGTTTCCTGCAATGAGCAAATGACAAGGGAGGAAAAAAAAAAAGGAATAACCTTTTCTCCTGCATAGAAATGATTGGAATAGGTTAAGAAATGTTAGGTTTAAGTAGGTGAGGAGATGCATTTTACCCAGGTGCTCCCTTCCCACGGATGGCAGCAGTCCCATGGCTCCAGTGTGAATGTGCTTTTCTTGGCTATGCCTGAGTGACCACACTGCTAACAAGCCATAAAAAGAGACAGCAGGGTCACAGGGTAAAGGTCGATACATTACAGGGCCAGAACATGCTAATTACAGCCCTGAAAAGTGAATTTGAGTGGATCCGTGTAAATTAGTGCATTTCTCAGGCTGGGAGAGGGAGATGTTTTTCCTCTCTCAGCAGCTGAGGAAAGCTGCCTCCCTTGACACGTGTGCTGCAGTCTATTTTATGTGTTTCGTCGTTCAACCAATTATGCCGGTGAGATGGACAATTAAAAAAGCATCTGTTTTTACAGCAGAGCACGGCTGCCTCTGGCATTTTATGTGCCATAGTGGGTCTGTACCTAGGGGAGGAAGATGAGGGATGGAAAACGTGGCCATAAGGAGCTGAGAAAGAAAAAGAAATCTTTGAAAGTGCTCTTCTAGAAGCTGTTGGCTGGGTGTGCACCCCCTGAGCTGCCTGGCTGGTTTTAAGGCAGCAAAACGCTGGGCAAAGGGGTGGGAAGCTGGTCCCTGTGGTTTGGGGCTGATGCTCTCGGGATAAGAGGCTGGGTCGTGGATCTGGAAATGCTTTTGGGCACCAGACCAGGCACGTGTCACCCAGCACAGCTCCTGTGACAGGCACACAGCCTGAGGAGGGGAAGGATCCTTCCAGCCCTGGAGAAGGAAGGGATGGATTGATGCATTAGATAGAGGTGCTGGATTTCCGGGTGACTGCTTTTCCCTGTCCTGTCTTGTAGGAAATTCCACATGGCTCATTGCTATGGAAGGAAAGAGAAGCCAAAATATACAGGGCAATATTTGCCAGGTGTTTTCATGAGTCCAAACCTTTGGGCTGGGGGGCTGGTGCCTGAGTCACCCTAATCCCAAGAGCTGATCTTGGCTTTGACAGCTGACTCCACACAAAATTCATCCTCAAACCCACCCACTTCCAGTAAAACATCACTTCCCACCGTGATTTCTTCTGTACAGGCAGGTGTGGGCTTTTGGATCCCATCTCAGCCCAAACCTGAGCTCACTTTGCATGCTGAGCCAGGAGAATTTGGGAGATGTGTTGTGATGCTGGCGCCCAGTAATCCCAGTCACACTCAGAGCCTTGGCCACTGCCTGGGGGAGAAGTGCTTCAGTACACGTCACTTCTTGTTCAGTGCTCATTAGTCACAGCCAAGGAAATGTCAGCTGTGTTTCATCCTAATTTTTATGAAGCCACTGGGTCTCATTTTCTTTCTGCTCAAGCAGTGCAACCAACAAGCTTTATTTTAGCATTTACCTCTTTTTTGGATTTTTTTTCAGATATATAATTAGAGATAAATTATTTATGTAGGTGTACACATATACTTGTGTCTATGTACACTACACAGGCATTCTTAAGTAAGTATGTAAAACATCTTGTTTTCCATATAAAATAATAATTTTGATTTTTTGTGTTTTCAAATGTCTTGTGTGTTGATGTGTCTGTAAGACAGACACATAAATTGAGGCATGGAAAAAGATGAAGTGAAAAAACATGGGGATTTTCATTTATCTAAACCCCCATTCAGGGGGACAGTTTTGTGGCCAACAGAGCATTTGAAGTTCCTGGTCCTGCTGCAGTGGTTTTTGCTCCCACTGAAAGGTTTCCCCTGGTCCATCTTTTAACACAGAGATAACAGATGTAAGAATACAACCTGCTCTAGTGGAAAGTTCCCTGCCCATGCCAGGGGGGCTGGAACTAGACAATCATTAAGGTCCCTTTCAACCCAAACCGTTCCATGATTCTAATAAAGAGATCGTTTTATGTGGATAACAACAATATATAATCAGTTGTACACCTGCTTTTTATTTCTAATATGTAGAGTTCATTAAACATTGAATATTTTAGTATTGGACTCCTCTCATTCAAGACTGCTGACCATTTTTTTTCTCCATTGTTTAGAAGTGAAGTGAGTATGTAGTGAGTACTCTTCTCACACTTGTCAACTGGCAAAATGATGAATAAAGAGGAAAAAAAAGGGATACTTGTGCTTGTCAGTGATGCTTATATTCTGCAAAAAGCAAACCACATTATATTTTCTTGTGGAGATATTCCTGAATCCAGCTGCTAGACCACAGAGTCATTGTGCAGGTCTCAGAAATCCAGAGCATCACTTTATTGCCACTGCTTAGATTTGCTTTTCAGAGAAAGAGCATTTTCCCCTGGACTAGTCTGAGCAATTTTCCCAATCTACCCATCCAAATAATACACACAAACCCACAGAAGCACCTGCTTCCCTCTCTGCATTCAGCAGGGGCTGCGACATGGAGAGGGCTGGGAAGAGCTGGTTTATGCATGAGCTGCTGTGCCTGCTCAGCAAAAGGAGATTATTCCTGTGCAGTTGGGTAGTGCTCCCGAAAAAATGCACCTTGGTGGATTGCCTCTCTCATCCCTTCCCTCCATGTTTTGCAGGACTCAAGGCAGGTGACAGCTACCCGGGATCAAAGTCATTTATTGCTGGTAATTGCACGGAGTGCGGTTCTATTATTTACAGGTCTGCTGCTCGGGGGGGATCTTGCCTTGGACTGTGTTCAAGTAGATCTTTTCCCTGGATTTTGGAGGGGACTGGTCAAAATCGAGATGTAATTCTTTGTTGCACACCACTAACGTCTTATTATCTTCCAAAGCATTAAGAAATTACTCAGTGCTGATTAGGCTTAAAATAAACAAGCCGTGAGAATAAAGCTGTGGTGCAAAGAGCTGCTCCCTTTGTTGTATAATGCAGGATGCTCTGAATAGTTCACCAGGAACCCTCCTGGCTGGATCATGGCCAAATCTGCTGCTTTTGCATGTTGATTAACACCTGGACAGGAGAATTTATGGGGGGGGATTGGAACTAGATGATCTTCAAATTCCTTTCCAACCCAAACCATTCTGTGAGGGGCTCCACAGTTCCTGGTGCGACGTCCCTCTCTGAGGTTTCTCTGAACAGGGCCTTATTAACATCAGCAGGAGATGTTGGACCTGTGGAGAAAATGTGGTAGCTTAATAAATGATGATCCAGGCAGCCTTTTGTTGGTAAATGATGGTGCGTGTGAGGGCACAAAGACGGGAGTAGGAGCTGAAGGAGGCATTAAATCTGGCATTTGTAGAGTGGGAAAATCATCAGCATGAGGGGGAGCTGGAACATGATGGACTGTTTATTGTGAGAGAGGAGAGATTTATGATGAGCGTGTGAACGGCTCACTGTTTTCCCCATTGCCTTCTGTTTTCGTGGAGGGATAGAGTTTCTAGCTGAAATCAAAGTTTGCCTAAGCAGGAACAAAAGAGTGTTTAGAGAAACCAGGAAAATAAATAAATAAATAAATAGCGTGAGTAAAGAACCTTATATGACATTTTAAACTACCCTTGGCACATTGTAGGATGATTGTAAAATTGCAAAGATGCCTAGAAAACACAAACTCGGAATAATTCCTGGGTGAAACAAGAAGAACAGTATCAGCTTCAGAAGAGTGCTGTACATAAGGAAGTCAGATAAAACATTGAAAGCTGACACCATCCTTTTTGTTTGTACCTGTAAGCATCATATTTGCTTTTTTCAGGCCCTTCCCTCTCTCATCAACAGGCTTAATAAAATTCACTGCCTTCTTTCATGACCTTTCTTATGGCTTTTATAGCTCGATTGGTGGACGCAGCAGCAGATTTACACTGTGGCCCACCTGCCTTGTATCCTGTGCATCCTTATTTATTATACCTGCAAATTTCCTGTGCTTTCTGGGGCACTCTTCTTAATATTTTGCTGGCTCAAGGATTTGGTCTCATGGGAAGCAGCTGAGGGAGCTGGGGGTGTTTAGCCTGGAGGAAATGAGCTTCAGGGGAGACCGTATTGCTGCCTACAGTTAACTGAGAGGAGGTTGTGGCGAGGTGGGTGCCAGCCTCTTACCCCAGGTGACAAGGGTCAGGATGAGAGGAAATGACCTCAGGTTGCACCAGGTGAGGCTTAGGTTGGATATTAGGAAAAGATTCATCATGTGAGGGGCTGTCAAGCACTGGAGAAGGCTGCCAAGGGAAGTGGTGGAGTCGCCATCCTTGGAAGTGCTCCAAAAACACTTGAGGATGTGGCACTTGAGGACGTGGTTTAATTGTGAACATGGTGGTGGTGCTGGTTGATTAATGATCTTAAAGGTCCTTTCCAACATTAAAATTTCGGTGGTTCTGTGAGCTAGTATAATCACATACTATGACTTTCTTAATTAAATGCTGATTTCATGGATTCTTTAGTTCATTGTGACAAGAGATGACTTTTTTAAATGGTTCAGTGGCTTGAGCTGTAAGATCTTAACAAGCACACGTCTATAGGCAGGTGTCTGCTCACCTGGGGATTGTCTGACATTTATATATGGCCATTTGTGTATTTTTTTCAGCATTTAAAGAGGTGCTGCTTGATACATGAATGTTTGAGGGCTTGGGGAAGATGCACACTATTTGTGATTTCCTTCACTAGTGGGTTCAGGTTGTTTTGTGGGTTTGTTTGTGGGGATTTTTTAGGAACTGGAGCGATTTTTAGTTCAATTTACTTGTCACAGCTGTGATTACTCAATATGCAAAACAACAATGAACAGATTATTTTTAATCCCTTTTTTTTAATCATTTTGCCCTCTTTAGTTTTTTTGCTGTTGACATGTGGCTGTGCAGTCTGAGCTGTGCTTATGGTGGAACATTTAACTCTGGCTTTTGAGATCCAGATTGATGAGAGTAAGAACAGAGAAGCAAAAAAAAAAAAAAAACAAACAAAAAAAAAACCAATCCTCTATTTCCTATAAAGCCTTAAAACTGGCTCCACAGCCATCCCAATCCCAATTTTATTAAGAGGAGAAGTTTTAAGAAAAAGGTATTCTGTACATCTGTGGTACAGGAATGTGATAAAACAGTTCCTCTGAAATTTCTTCAACCTCTTGCTTCGCGTATAACCCAAAGTTATTTTATTATTAAACAATTTGTTGCAATGTCTTTAAAGTGCTGTAATGCAGAATGACTAATTTGGATTTTAAGGGGTGGAAACAGAGAGCCCTGAGCACCCCCTTGGCCCTGACAAAGTATGTGACATGGACAGTGTCTGAGGCCTTAAGCATTCAGATGATGTTGGCATCTCCCTTTTTAAAGATCTAGGAACAGCTGTCCAAGTTATTTTATCCATCCAGTCCCCAAGCACCTTTGTAAGAGGAAAACGGGAATGCTTGGATAGAGAAGGGCTTTTCAGGCAGCCTCCAGGTTTGTGCTCTGACAGAAGCACTTCTGCACTTGCTGGGTGTAGAGCACTCCTTAATGGGGTAATTAGGGGATGGCTGATTTAAACGCACTGAAAAAGGCCTGCTGACACTTGTTTACTTATTTATTTGTGTGCTTTATTCATTTCTTTGCTTTGATTAATAACCTGGCCTCTTTGAAAATGCATAAACTTAAAGCTTGTTTTTCTGCAGCCCTTATAGGGTGTCCCTGCCCCATTATGGTTCCTATTGGTTTCATTCCTCAGATAAAAACCTCTGTTATTGCCAAGTAGTTTGTTCTGTAAATTTACATTTCAACAAGAAACAAACAAAATAAATTATATTATAGCGTGGCAACAAATGTTCTATAAAATTAATTTTCTTTACCCTTCACCCTGGGGAAGTAACCAGGTTTAAATTTGCTCTTTGACTCGAGTTCTTGACTAAAGCCAGTGTTTCTGGGTAAAATATTACAAGTAAAGTTCCAGGCTTAAAAATAATTCATCACAGCCTGAGCATTTGGTTTGGCACATACCTAAATTTATCTCCACCCTGCCTCCATTGCAGGGATGTCCGAGCTCCTGGTATTTATTACGTTTTTAGTCAGCAATCCTTTGAATAGCAAAAGAAGGTGTGTAAAACTCCCACTGCGTTTGCTTCTCTGGGGAAGCGGCTGTGCCAGAAGCAGCTGTAACAGTGGTAAGAATGAGAGAGATCGCTGGGAGGTGTTTTGGTCACTGTCAGGATCAGTATTTCACTTCCAAAGCAGGGCTGTGTCTCTCAGGGCAGGTCTGGAGGATCCAGTAGATCAATCCCATCAGTTTTCCTGGCAGTGTGTGCCTGGCATCTTCAGTCATCCCCACCTTGCAGCACCACAGGGTTATTGTGCATTTTGTTGTTCCCCAAAACTAGTGGGGGAAAAAGGGAGCACAATGGTTTTATTCTTAGTCCAGTGTTATTGCTTTATTGTTAGTCTAGTGAATTTTTTCACGCTCTTACTGTCCAAGTTATCTAATTTCTACAGTTCATTAATTAATAATAGAGTTGAAATAGTTATTGCTGGTACTTTTGTTTTGTTGGTTCCCAGTTATTCAGGTTTTCTGTCTATAAAAAGTCCTTACCATCCCCAAAGCTCTTACCTGGTTCACAGGGCAGTGCTGCTGCCGTGGGCAGTGACGAACCACACGAGTTGTGTTACAGACTGGAATTGCTGCTGTTCTCCTGTGCCTGCGCTCATCCACACCTCATCTTGGTCCAGGCTTTACACAGAGTAGTTACCTGTTATTTCCCTGAGCTGACGCAAAACCAGAACAAATTTGGTCAGTGGCAATCATCCAGACCATTGTCATTACAGCTGAAATAAGCTCAAATGAGCTCAGGTCAGGACGAGTTCAGACCAGTCCTTGAGACCTCTGCACAGTCAGGTCAGGCCAAAAATTGTGGCTTTTTGCTAAATGATGGCAAAATCATATTTTCTGACTACTTTTCTGGTCACACCAGCAAGCAGCAATAACAAATTTTGGTGTGACTAATAATAATAATAATAAAAAGTGACAACCAGGTTGTCCCAGAAAACAGGATTGAGGCTAATTTTGAGACCGTGTTAAGAGGTAAGGTCAGCGTAATAAATGACTCTGTGTTATACCCAGTCCTTCCAGATTTGGGAAATGATTTTGCAACAGGGAATGAATGATGCTGAGTGACCAATGCATCCCAAATTAGAAATTACTTTTGAGGACGAAGCCTTATAGTTCTAAAAAGGCACAATCCTAGTGAAAAGTTTGGAGTGCAGCCCCTCTTTTCCAGGGTTGTTCACTTAATCTGAGAGCAAGCAACAAATGGTACTTACTATTCAATGTGTAGCACAAGCTAACAAAAGGTCTCCTATAGGTTTTTATGTTGGCAAAAACTCCTCTTCTTCCTCAAGTGGGTATAAAGCATATTGAATATTTGCACAGGTGTGTGTCCCTGAACAAAAAGAAGTATGTGCTCTAGAAAAAAAAAAAAGTGTTGAGGACTTGCATAATTTAATTAAAGATGGATTTATTTTTGTTTTTTAATTTGTGATGTAGGCAATGGCCACTGGTTTTTCATGCCTGATAAATTTGAAATTACTTCCATTAAAGGGAAATATCAAAGAGAAAACATCAGCCCTGTCATTTTTCCATGCAAAGATTCTCTTCGTCCTGCCTGTTCTCCTCTTAGTAAAAGATTTTCTTGCCCAAAGGATTATGCTGCTCATGTGCAGCTTTCAGTAACACAGATTTCACTTAGTTTATACCCACCCTTTTGTTGAGGATTCAGTTTTGTGCTTTTGTGTGCTTTCTCCCATCTTCCCAGACTGGGTTTTGCCTTTGCTTTTGTAAGAGGCAAATGGACATAAAGTGATGGAGTTGATTGATGGGGGTGTCTAGGTTTTGGGCAGGATAATGCTCCTCCTCTTTTAACAGCTTCTAATTAACCCCCTTTTTTTTTTTTTGGTGGGGTAGGGGGTGGTGTTGGGTTTTGTTTGGGGTGGTTTAGGGGGCTTTTTCGTTGGTTTGGTTGGGTTGGTTTGAGTTTGGGGTTTTTTTGTTTGTTTTTTTTTTGGTGTTGGTTGTTTTTTGGTTTTGTTTGGTTTGATTTGGGTTTGTTTGGTTTGGTTTAGTTGGGTTTTTTTTTTTTTTTTACTTTCTGGGAGTCTCCTGGAGTTTCCTTCATTTTTTTGGTGTTTCTTCCAATTCCTCCTGCATTTCTTGATTTACCTCAGAAGATCTTCCATTGTCCTTTCCCCAGTCTTTTGATTGTCCTGGCACTGAACTAAACTATTGGGCGATGTTTAAACTAATGAGACTTAAACTAATGAGAGTTAAAACATTTTGTCTTTCTCTGTCTGGCAAGGTGGTATTCAAACTCCCTATTATCATCTGCACACACAGAATCCTAAATTTCATATAAAAATACAATTTGTTAATTAAACTTTCTCCATCACGAACATTGGATTAATGCTGGTGGCTCATTACTTCTCTGAGGACAGCCTGGGTGGTGATCAATCACTTTGGGATGTGCAGACGGGTTTGTTGGGGCTGACCTCCACAATCCAGTCTTTGAGGGAGATGGGAGGAAAAGGCTTTTTTTTTCCCCCAGGGGCCACTTCAAAGCCAAGTCTGAGTTAATGTGGTGTAAAAAGGAGAGCTCTGGTGAGTGTTCACAGAAGACAAAGAGCATGGGGCTGACCTCTGAGGAGGAGGGAAGAGGGACACTCCTGAAACCCAGTGAGTCACTGTTTTCATTCCATGAAAAATGTCTCCTAGGAAACCACGGACTGAAAACAGCCAGCTCCAGCCATGGGAATGCTGTTTTTTTTTTTAACCTAAGCAAGCCCTGGGGGCTTAAATGCAGCTCTTGGTGGAGAAAAGCTCCTTTGATTTGAGGATAGTGCTGAGGATTCAAGGTGTGCAGAGTGGTGAACGCAGCAAAGAAAAATCAGCAAGGTTCAAGCAACCAACCATTCCCCCCACGCGTTCCCAGGCAGCCTCAAAACGTCCCTCACCATCTCCCACCTCCGCCAAGGCCATGACAGGCCAGCAGGGGCGGACATAAATTTCATGGCTCATCCAGAATGACGAGGTTTTGAGACCTTGCCTTGTGACTCTGCCTTTCAGAGACCAAACTGGAGGTCCCTAGAGGTGACATCCCTGCTCCTCCCTCCACCTCCCACACTGGGGACGGGGCAGTGAGGGGGAGCTGCCAGCTCTGCAAATGAGTTCCTCTGATGAGCCTCAAACCAGAGGTGGCTTTTCTTTTCCCCTTAATGTTCTTGTAGAAAGGAAAGGAAAGGAAAGGAAAGGAAAGGAAAGGAAAGGAAAGGAAAGGAAAGGAAAGGAAAGGAAAGGAAA
>WBMY01014171.1:116616-153994 GCA_013397315.1 Donacobius atricapilla
AAGGGAGTGAAATGAAAGGAAAGGAAAGGAAAGGAAAGGAAAGGAAAGGAAAGGAAGAGCTGTGATACTGGGTGTTACAGCAGCTTTAATGCTGGGTTTGCAAAGCAATTGGGAAAAGCAGCAGTTTTGGTCTGGGGATATCAAATGAGGAGGGCTGTGTGAGCAGACCAAGCTTAGGCTTGGCCTTGTAAAGATGGATATTTCAGCACTGTGCTGTTCAAAAACCTGGCCTAGCTCAGTCTGGGTGTTAAAGTGTTGGCATCTTTTATTAGACCAAGTGTTAGAGTTGTAAAAATAGGTAAGTTTCCTTCAGCTGTACAGGAGCTCACTTGTAGGCCTAAAGCTTCTCCCAGCTCTACCTCTTGTTTTGATGAAAAAAAAGGTTACTTCTGCCTAAAAATGTCCTACATTTGTTCTCAGACCAGAACAACTACAGCAATTTACTCTCTGTTACCTGGGGAAAGGAGGAAAATTGTGCAGGTTACTCTGAAAGAAAAAAAACCCCTCCTTTTTCTGCAGGTGCTTGAGGCTGCTGTGGTTCCTGGCTGGGGCTGTATTGCAGTGCAGAAACTTGCAAGCTGCTCTGCAGAGGCATCCCTTCACTTGAAAATGCAACTTAAAGGGTGGGAAATCTAAGCAAATTTTAGATTTTAAGGCTGTCAGCTGAAGCACTGCCTGCCTCTCTCCTCTGGCACTGGGTGGTTAAAGCCAANATGACACAAAATCTTGGGGTTTAGCTGGCAAAATGTGGAAGTTTAGAGAACCTCTTCAGTGAAAGAATTAAACCAGAACTGGAGGTGTGCCTGGAAATGTGGGAAAACTGGAAGTGTTTGTGTTCAGTAGCTTATATTTCCTGGAGGTCTCCAAAAGACTTCTTCAAACAAAGGATTTGGTTTCTTGGGCTCCCAGAACAAGAAGGATGTGGAACTGTTGGGGCAAGTCCAGAAGAGATCGCAAAGATGCTCCAAGGTCTGGAAAACCTCTGCTTTTAGAGAAGCTGGGAGAGCTGGGGGTGTTCACAATTATTTTAATTATCTCTGAATCCTGGAAATATTTTTCTCTCTCCCACCCCTCATAACCTCCCACAGGAGAGTGCAGGGGGCAGGCAGAGCCATGAACAAGAGGAACTTACGGAGCTGATCAGTCTGGCTTGTTCCTCACACTACATCTGTTTACTTCCATTATCCTGTTTCACATTTTATTTACCTGTTGCCAATTTTAACCTTCTGGGGGGAAATTCCATGGGTAGTATTTGCTTGGTTTGTGTAAGAACGTCAAAACATGAAGACTCTCTAAAATACTGTATTTGCTTAAAATAAAATAAGCAACCTAAAAAAAAATAAAAATAAATTCAACAGAGAAGTTCTTTATCTGCATTGTGTGGGGGATTGAGAAACCCTACTGATGTTGCCAAAGCTNGCACTGGGTGGTTAAAGCCAAGAGGAGTAGGACAATAAATTACTGGGGAGCAGGGGTTGCTGGAGGGAGAAAAGGGGATTATCTCATGGTAAATGGCAGAGGGAAAAAAATAGCAGCTTATCCTTGCTCTGTTGAGCAGAGACAGCTGAGGTGTGTTTACAGGGAGTGGTGACAATTGTAATAAGCAGTTGCTGGTATGAGTATTCGGTCCAACATCACCAGGATATGGAATGGTGTAAGAAATAATAATAATAACCACAGAATGTCATCANTTATATTTCCTGGAGGTCTCCAAAAGACTTCTTCAAACAAAGGATTTGGTTTCTTGGGCTCCCAGAACAAGAAGGATGTGGAACTGTTGGGGCAAGTCCAGAAGAGATCGCAAAGATGCTCCAAGGTCTGGAAAACCTCTGCTTTTAGAGAAGCTGGGAGAGCTGGGGGTGTTCACAATTATTTTAATTATCTCTGAATCCTGGAAATATTTTTCTCTCTCCCACCCCTCATAACCTCCCACAGGAGAGTGCAGGGGGCAGGCAGAGCCATGAACAAGAGGAACTTACGGAGCTGATCAGTCTGGCTTGTTCCTCACACTACATCTGTTTACTTCCATTATCCTGTTTCACATTTTATTTACCTGTTGCCAATTTTAACCTTCTGGGGGGAAATTCCATGGGTAGTATTTGCTTGGTTTGTGTAAGAACGTCAAAACATGAAGACTCTCTAAAATACTGTATTTGCTTAAAATAAAATAAGCAACCTAAAAAAAAATAAAAATAAATTCAACAGAGAAGTTCTTTATCTGCATTGTGTGGGGGATTGAGAAACCCTACTGATGTTGCCAAAGCTATTTTAAGCTATGAGAACACAATACATTTGAAAGTTTAATTGCTTGCTGAATAATGTAAGCTGTCAAAATAAATACTCAAGGTCTTGCATAAAGGAGAACATTAGGGGAAAAAAAATAAAAAAAAGACAAAGCAGAAATGTGAAGTCAGTCAGAAGTGGAATCACAGTTCACCCCAGCATTAGCAGCATCTTTATTTCAGCACTCAGTAATTGCAGCAACAAAAAGCCAGCAAAGGTTCCAGGGGTAACACTTTATTTTCTAGAGTATTTTGAAATATGTGTGTTGGTCCCACAACTTCAACTGCTCAGCAATAATCTCCCTCTCGCAAAGATGATGGGATTCAGGCTGCTTTTTCCTCTGACTAACCAGAAGGAGCAGTTCGGCTCCATCAGGCAGCTGATGAAAGCTCCCACCCTGCAGAATGCCAAGGAAAGGGGACTTTTCCTCTGGAGGGGTGGCTGTGGAAGCAGTGGGATGTACAGGAGGCTTTGGGCCACAGAGCTTGCCAGAGAGGCAGCTTGAAAAAAAAAAAACCCTGGTGTTTGGTTTAGTGTTACTTGATGTATTTTTCTCCTCGTTTTACTGAACTTGAGGATGAGGTCTGTATGCGTTTTCTTTCTAAATCCACAGGATTGCATCAGCAGCACGTGAGTTCTTCACACCATCCCTTTTCAGAAGGAGGAATAAGGAAACACTCTCTCTATCCCTGCAAAATCCAGGGAAACACAGACATTGGGGGGGAGTTGTGGGTTTTTTTCGACAGATCACTCCAATTTTGGCTGAGGTTGGTGAAGAAGCATAGCAAAGCTGGCAAGGATTGATACTCTCGGCTAATGGGAAGTTGAAACATTTAGCATAAAACCCGCAGAATAAATGAAGCATTTTCACCCTTGTTCTGCAGGCGGATTTGAACACCTAAGGTTTTGAGTGACATTAATTAAGATTCTTAAATTCCTTTAATTGGGTTTGTCTCGTGGCCCGTAGTAACAGTTTTTTAGCAGTGAGCTGTGCACTATGAGATGTGTTGTGTTTTCTCATGTCCTGGTGCTGCCTGTAGCAGACACTTCCACTCTCTTCATTGGTCCCAGGAATGATAATTTGTCCGTGGAGGGGACAAAGAGCCAGTGTTCCTCACTGCCTGCTGCAGGCGAAGATGCACTATCAAGGTGTTAATCCCTGGCTCCTGCGGAGGCAGAAGATGATTTCTGTGAAACTGAGCCCTCATGAAGGATGTTCAGCCAATCACACGCCTGGGCAGAGCCATTTCGGGGCTGTGAGGGCATCTGACCCTCGCGGTGAGGTGTGCACCAGGAGTCTGGCACGGATTGTACGAGTGTATGGTTACAGAGTCAGAGAATCACGGTTCAGACAGGAAAAGAGATTCTAGATTATCAAATCCAGCTGCTGAACGCAGCATCACCTCCGTGGTCACCTCTAAACCACGTCCTCACGTGCCACATCCACCTCCAGGGTTGTCACTGCCCTGCCCTGGGCTGCTTTTAACAATGACAACCCTTCTGGTTAAGAAATTGCTGCTGATACCCGGTCTGAACCTCCACTGGAACAATCTGAGGCTGTTTCCTCTCATCCTGTCACTTGTTGCCTGGGAGAGTGACCCCCACCTGGCTGCATCCTCCTATCAGGGAGGTCCCCCCTGAGCCTCCTTTTTGCAGGCTGAGCCCTCCCAGCTCCTTCAGCTGCTCCTGGTGCTCCAGACCCTTCCCCAGCTCATTTGCCCTTCTCTGGACACAGTCCAGCCCCTCAATGTCCTTCTTGTCATGAGGAGCCCAGAACTGGACGCAGGATCCGAGTTGTGGCCTCCCCAGTGCCCAGCACAGAGGGGCAATCCCTGCCCTGGCCCTGCTGGTCACACTGCTGCTGGCACAGAAGGCCAGGATACCACTGGGATGTGGCTGGGATATCCTGTGTCTCCTCTGGCTTGTACAACCTGCTTCACTTTTCGAGGAAGAGGGTACTCGAAGGAGAAGGATGAATGCCCAGGCCTCACTCTGGGGAAGAACTAAACACTCCCTTGTCGCCTAAAAGCATCGTTCCTATTACCCAAATCTCTCTGCTCTTCTCCCAGCACAGGCACACCTAAGAGGAGTTTTCCTCCACGGTCTGCTGAGTGTGAAAGGCAGGATAAGGAGCGTGACAGCTCTCTGCGAAGTTAACTGGAATCAAAACTGAGCATTTCTAATGGCTTTTCTCTGTGTTTGCTATCAGGCCTGATCCTCATAAGTGATTTCTCTTGTCAGCGCTAAGTGGCTGTGAAAATATTTCTGCTGAAATTGAGAGCCGGCACAAAGACCAGGGAAGCTCCCCCGAGGGGGCTGGAGGAGCTGTGTTGGGCTGAGTCCTGCCCAGCAGCATGTTCCCGTAGAGCCAGGCACGACGTTGTTCCAAAAAGGAAATTATCTGAACCAGTTTTAAGGCAGAGGTGCACGTTGTGAAGCACTGCCCCGATGTGGGTCAAGAAACTCAGCAGGAATTCCCAGGAATGGCATTCCCAGGTTTGACCATTTAACTTAGTGAGTTTGGGGAAGGAAAATTATTTTTTTTTTTTGCCTCTCTGTGTAACTCAGGAATTATGCAGCAGGACAGAGTGGAATATTTTCAGTGTTCACAATTTGTTGATAAAATATAAAAAAATATCCTAAGAAAACACAAGACTTAATCGGGATCTATTAAAAAAAAAAAATAGAGGGTGTTTCTCAGTGAACTTTGTAACACAGTCTGATTTTTTAAAATTTATTTATTTTTTTCCTTAGAAATGAGGCTGAGAAATGACTCGTTACAGAGTACAAGCCTCTTCAAGGGGAGAAAGTTCTTAAATCTATCAGGGACAGGAGTGAAAAGAATAAAGGGCAAGAAGCTGACACCAGGAAAAAATAGAGAGAAAAATACAATTTACAAATAGACCTGAGTGTGCTTATCTGGGGAAACCCATCACCGAGGCTTTGCTGCGCACATTTGACTCCACTTGAGAAATGAGAGGTTGAGCAGTGAAATGAGAGGTTGAGCAGGGGTCTCAAAGACTTTTGGACTGCATTTTTCTGAGGAGATGCTCCCAGAACAGGAGGAAATGCTCCCACCCTGTGAAGATGGGCTGAGGCTGGAGGTGAGAGGGTCTCCTCTCCTACTGAGAGGGATCACACCCTGCAGCAGAGGTGTTTTCACTGAGCTGGTCACACAAAAATGCTCTTTAGTCAACCAAGACATAGAGCTGCCTGTATTTGATTGGAATATTCCCTTTTGGTGACTGTATCCAGATATATTAACTCCTTTATTTTATTACTTCCCTTTCTTTTTAATTTGCAGAGTTTATCCACTACCACATTGCTGGATAATGTAGTATTATTTACAGAGTGTGGGCTAAATAACATTTTTTGATGATGAACTGGAAGCCTCTCACTTTCTGATCACCCACCACATCAACAATTGTGGTTTCCCACCTGTACTGAACTAAAAACTGGATAATGTCAAATGTCTCTTAGTGTTTCTACTACTTCACAAATTATGTAAAATGCCTCTTTGGATCTTCCTTTTTGTAAGTCACAAGGTGGGTCATGGGAAGCTGTGTTTAAAGGACAGAACACAAATTTCAGGAGAATAAAGGATAGGCTGTAGGCAGGGAGCAGCTGGAAGTAAGTAAGGAAATCTGTAAAAAGACCAGGAAGGTGTATTCTGGAGAACCCTTCCCCCTTTTGTTCTCAGACATCTCGGGTTATAAATAGGAGATAATGGAATGCAACGTCCTGCAGAAATTGTGAATAATGAGATGAATGATGTACAAGAGCGAGTGGAGGTCGCAGAGATAAACTGTAATAATGCCTGAATTTATTGTGGGTGGGGGAAATGAGTTGGAAATGACTTTGGCTGGCTTCTTGTTTTAAATGGCAGGAAAACAAGACACATAAATCCTGAAAAGCAAAAGTTCAATTCAAGACACCGGTGCAAATCGAGAGTAATTCCATTAAAGGTAATGGAATTACGTCAGGGTAGGACCGGAGGTAAGTTCAGACCCAATTACATCTTGGGCCTAAAATGAGATTTCGATATTGTTTGCCAGCATTTGTAGTGCAGTGAGAGCCCAAATGAGAGCATCACTTTGCTGTGCTGGGTGAGCCTCCAAACCCCATTGACAGGGCACAGAAAACAGGAGTAAAGAAGCAGAAATTAGTCCTGAGTACGACAGAAAGGGGAACTGAAGTAGGAAAGAAGCCAAGATGTTAAAACAGAAGTAAACTGGCTCATTGATGTGTTTTTTTAAAAATAGTGCTGTAAAAGGAAAAACAAGTGCTGTGCTCTCTGTGGGAGCAGTGTGCACCTGGCCAGTGTGGAGTAAAGCTTGGCCTTGGAGTGAATTGTGGAAAAAATCCCCAAAAACAACGACAACAACAAAAAAAAAACCCAAAAACCCCACCAAAAAACCTGATAAAAATCCCCAAAAAGAAATAAACAAAAAACCCCACCCTAAAAATAAAAACTAAAAAAAAACCTCAAACCCAACACAAAACAAACGAATAAAAGTTTAGAAGTTTGTTGAAAGGGGTAGCTGATGAGAGACAGTTGGATATTTGGCTGGAAAGGAGTAGGTCACCCAAGACCTCAGTTTTTTGATCTTTGCAGGTGGAAAAAAAAAAATTCAACAGAAAATTCAGGGTAGGAAAACATCTCCTTTTTAAGGTTATTTCCTCAAACTTTTAAAAAATATTTTTGTTCCTTCAGTCAATATCTGAACACATATCAGCTAGTACAGTCACAATGTTAAATTTCATCTTATCATGCAGGAAGGAAATAGTTATTTTCTTCAACAACAACAAAAAAAAGATTTTGCGGAAATAGGGAACATGGAAAAAGCCAGCATACATGAAATAGGTTTTGTTATGATTAGTGCTTTCCTCTGAACCCACAGTTTTATCAGTGTTTTTATTATTATTACCTAATTCTGTGTGGCTTCAGAGGGACTCTAAGCTGCTCTGCGTTTTTAACAATTAACTGAATTACCTTGAATTTCCCCCAACCATCCCATCTGCAAACAGATTTTCTCAAGAGACAACAGCTGTTGCTGAACTGTTGGGCCCTTCTAACAAGGAATGTTGCCTAAACTCTGCTAAAATTTTTATCATCTGCAATTTACTGTCCTGGACAGTACCAGGATGGCTGGGAAATAGTAAAGGAGTGTTAAAAATCAACTCTCCGGGGAGGGAGGGCAGAAGGGAAGAGGGATATTTTGTGATCTTGTCTCTCTATTAAGAAAAAGCTTCCCTGATCAGATTCCCTGCCACACATTTGACAATTTGATTTTTTAACATTGTTTGAAAGCTGCTGCTGTGGATCGCTGGTTTTATTTTCTGTTCTCAGTGAGGCAGCACCAAAGACCTTTCTTTGTAGTTATCTCTCACATCTTCCGGCCTCCAAAATAATAATAATAAAGCACACTTCTGAAGTGGGATTGAATTAAAACATTTATGCAAGAGATTGATGTGGAGTAATCAAAGAAATACAGCTGATCCAGCAAGTTCCATTGTGGAAGTTTTTAGGGCAGATAAGATCCTGCACTGATAGAGATTTTTTTTTTTTGTAATCTTCTGTAAGAGATAGTAAGAGAGTATGGCATGAAATTGTATCTCACCAAGGGTGTAAAATCTGCCAAAATCTTGCTGAAGTTGTGACTGCCTGTGACAGGAACATGAAGGGCTGGGAATGGCTGTGGCTGTGTCAGGACCACTGTGTGGTCTGATGGAGTTGCTTAGAGAACCCCAAAATACCCAGCGAAACGTTGGTCTAACAGGGTATGGGAAATGTATGGGCAGAACATTTCTCTTTGGCAATGCAGCTAAAGATACCTCTTAGCTGTTCCACACAGTGATGACTTAATTTCCTTTAATTTTTTTGCCATTAATAAGGGAAAGTAGAAAATCAGGAGGCAGCAATTTTTGATTATTTTTTAAAATCTTATTTTATTTAAATTGCACGGTTGCTTCAGGGCTTTCCAAATATTTTGCTAAACTCCTGGGGGTTTTTTTGACCGGAGATAACCCTCACTTACTCTTGGAATGAAGTGATGTAAGGAAAAGGGTGATAAATTCTGGGGGAAAGCATCAGTCCAGTAATCTGAGCAGAGCTCAACACATCACAAGATCGAGTTGGTTGGGATGATTTTCTGGATGTCATCTGGGCCAAGAGCAAGGCCAGCTCTGATCAGGCTTCTGCCAGCCTGAAGTGACCATAGACCTCAGTAAGGAAAAATGCTGGGGTTCATTCATGTCTTATCACTTACCCCTGCTGACTTCGAGCCTCCAGCTTGCTTATCTTTGCCCCTGCTCAGGAATTTCGGGATAAGGGGAAGGGATCCAGGTGAATGCTCCAGCCAGCAGACAGTGTACAGCTTGTGGGTTGACAGCAGAACTGATTTGTGGCGTTCTCTGTGCAGGAATCGTCAGCCTGGAGAGCAAAAGAGCTCTGAGGAAAGGAAATCTGCCTGTCTCCATGGAGCTGGTGTTTTTAAACCCATGGAAGGAACAGGAATTAAATTCCTACAGGCTTTTAAGTAACCAGAGAGGCACAGTCTGTGTTTTGGTACCTCCAGGGTGGCACGGCCCGGAATAAGAGGAGCTTGGATGGGTGGCTTGGATGTCAGCTGCATCAGTAGTTATGAGTCTGAATCTCACCCAGAGAGAAAACCAACTCAGTGGTTGTGTTTTGTTCAGTTGGAAGAAGTCCCGAAACAAAAAAAAACAAACCAAAAACCAAAACTAAACAAAAAACCCTCCAAAAAAACAAAACAAAACAACCCAAAAACAAAAACAAAAAACCAAAACAAACAAAACCCAAAAAACCCAAACAAAACAAAAAACTCAAAAAACAAACAAACAAAACCAAAAAAACCCAAACAAAACAAAAACCACATGACAACAACAAAAAACAAACACAAAAATAACCCCTAAAAAACAAACAAAAAAAACCAACAAAACAAAACAAACAAAAACCAACAAAAAAACCCCCAAGAGCTTGTTTGGGGTTTGGGATATCTGATAGTGACTGATTTCTCTCAATTAAAGAATTAACACAGGGTAGAAACAAATCCCTTTCCAGCCACTCTGCCCCCAGCCTGAAGGACTGCAGGGGGTTGTTGTGACCCAAGGGCAGGACTTCGCATGTAATGAATTATCCCCAACTTTCAATTTCAATGGTTTTATTCAGGAAGCTATGGGGTTGTTGATCCAAATCACTCAAAAGCTGCCCAGAAGTTTGGAGTTGACGTGTGCCTACTGTTACTACCACGGCACACACCAAGAGATTTTAGTGAGCTGACAAGGAGGGGAACATCTCTTTCTGCTCTGTAATAGCTGAGCCATCACCATTTATCCAAGATCTCATGTGTCTGAAATTCTCCAGATTTTCACTGTGCTCCAGAAGTCCATTTTCAGGTGAACAAACTCTGCTGCTCGTTTGGAAAGGAAAAGGAAAAAAATATATTTAGGATTTCTCCCTTTAGCTTCTTGCATTTCAGCCTGACCCTGTTTTGATATAAAATCCTTTTATTTTAAAAGGAAAGGTCAGTCACATGCTTCAGAAGCATCTCTGCTGTGGTGCTTTGGTCCTTTAATGGATATTGCTGCTGAATTCATTTAGGGAACTTGTCAGCTGGATCCATGTGCCCAACTTTTTGGCAGCTGTTGCATAAACTTAGCACACTTAACCATTTTGTATGAAAGCCTGTTTTTAAGCACTAAGGCTGCAAGGAGACACATTTGGGCTGCTCCATCTGCTTTTCTGGTGCACCGAGTGTGACTTTCTCTGTTCTCTTCTCCTTTTGGGTCCCTACCTGCACAAATGCAATGTGATTTTCACCACATGATTTTAAATATGTAATTTCCTAACCCGGTTACGTTTACAGCGGCTCATGTTGAAGGCAACAGAGAATCAGTCTCTGGAATTTTTTATTCTGCACATGAGCCTCGATTCAGGGAGAGGAGAAACATTATTGATCTTTCATCAGGTAATTTTACTTCAAGCACCTGCATTGGACTCTTAACAGTGGTTCTTAAGCTGAATCTATTTTCCCCTGGAGGAGAAATTTGCTATCAGCAGCAGAGGTTTCTGATAACGGAGCTCACAGTTTTCACATTTGAATGGATTGGAACACTTGGATATTTCCCTTGGCCCTCCCTGTAAACAGAGAGTTGCTGTATCTGGGTTCATTAAATGCTTCATCCGTTGCCTTCTGCCAGCAGAAAGAGAGTCCTGCCTTACCTAAAACAAACCTCAGAGCCTGTGATTTGTAATGGACTTCCTCAGGTCCTTTTTTCTGTTTGTTTATCCTTTTATTATCTATTTCTACCCTTTTCTTACGAGGGCAGGATCTCTTAGAAGTTTAATTTTTTGGATGACCAGTGGTGCATTTTAATTGTTTGGAGGCACGGGTCCTCCTGGCCACAGCCTGGGTGTTTTTGTCGTGGACCTGGGCTGGTGATTTGCACAACTCCTGTAATAGCAGTGCCTTTTGGGTGCTGGTGCAAAATTTATTGCCCCACAAAACGGGGTCTTCATTCACATGGCCGCTCTAGCGGGTGTTTTATGGGCCAATAAAGTGCCTTGTGTTTTTGTAATCTAAGTGCTCGTCTGCTTTATGGTCTGATGTCACTTGCAGGGTGGTGGGGAAGAGCAACTTCTGGCACGCTGGAAATTATGCATTATTGTCACCTGAGAGCCTGAAGGTTCTTTAAAGCAATGAAATGTGGGGCTGATGAGCAGAGGAGTCTCACCAGCGGCATTTCTTTTAAGATTTTTGCCTGTTTTGGAAACGTAATCATTCCTGAAAAGAGACAGATACATCTATCTGCCTGCTAAATTAAAGTGTTGCTCAAAAAGCAGTGCCAGGCAGAGGGAAATGTGAGGTGAATGGGAAGGACAGTGAAGGAGAAAGAAAAGAATTTAGAGATTTAGTCTCTGTATTTTGAGTGCACTGCACTCTGTGCGGGATAAATATATTAATTTGCCTTGTACTTCACAGCTTGCCCTTATGTTCAGAAAGTTGCAGAGATGTCAGATTTAAAGAGGCATATGAAGTATAAGGGATAGAGCAATAGGTGGCAAGTAGGCTGCTGAGATCCATTTCTCTTCCCAGCACAATTCCTTCCAGTCATCTCTGTGCTTTTGAGAACAAAGTGCGATATGAAAACAAATAAAACCATAACAACAAAAAAAAATCTTGCTCTCAAGCAAACATATTTTAAAGCTGATTTCTGCTTTATATTATGTTCGCATTTTTCTGTTCTCCCGTCTTCTGCTCAAAAAAAAAAAAAANAAAAAAAAAAAAAAAAAAAAAAAAAAAAAAAGAAAAAAATAGATCTTGGCACAAGTGCCTCAAGGGAGTGTGTTCAGAAAGCGCCAGCACTGTTACCAACATCGACTTTTATGCTTCACTTTGTACTTTAAAATGTCTCTTTCCTCCAGCTGACCTCCCTCTCTGCATAGCACTGTACTCCAAAACCCCTTCCAGCAGAGGAGGAGGTGGAGGAGAGAGGAAAAACAAAGTTGTGGAGCACTTGGTGTTTGCTCTTGCTGTGGAGTTGGGGGAGCTGCTCAGGAGGGTACAACAGATTCAGCCTGAGCAGAAATGGCTCTGGTGAGAGCAGGAAGCCCCAACCCACAGGACACAGAGCAGTGAAAGTCGTTCTCAGCAGCAGCAGAAGTGATCACCTTCAGAAGGAGTCATGAAGGTAATTTTTTTTCTGTCTGAAACAGAAGCAGTTTGCAGCGTCCCATTCTGGTCCCAATGTTTTTGCACCAGGCAGGGTGAGAGCTACAGGTCTGGCTCCATGATGATGGCTATAAATTTGGGATGAATTTTAGGTGGATCAGGAAGTGATTTGGTCCTGGTATCTTTCCTCAGTTGCTGGAGCTGGACAGGTGAGGGGTGGGAGTGGCCATGCTTTATAAATGTGTGATTTCTGGGGCAGGAGGTCCTGTCCTAGCTCGGGTGACGTGGCTGGGGAAATGTTTTGGGAATGCAGAATCACAGAATGGGTCAGGCTGGGAGTGACCACAGTGGAGTCATCTGGTCCCAGCTCCCTGCTCCAGCAGGACAATCCCAGAGCACAGGGCACAGGATTGTGTCCAGATGGCTCTGGAATATCTCCAGGGAGGGAGACTCCACACCCTCTCTGGATGATCTATTCCAGTGCTCAGAAAGAAGTTCTTCCTCATGTTCTGGTGGAACTTCCTGGGCATCAGTTCCTGCCTGTTCCTCCTGTGCCATTGCTGGGCACAGCGAGCAGAGCCTGGTCCCTGCTCTGAGCCCTCTCTGCAGACACTGACAGACAGGAGTGAGGTCCTCTCCCAATTGTATCTTCTCGAGGCTGAACAGCCCCAACTCCTTCAACATTTTCTTATCAGAGATGCTCCAGTCCCCAGATCACCCTCATCACCCTTCACTGGCCCCATTCCAGGAGCTCCATGCCTCTCCTGTACTCTCCAGAGCTGGACACAGCACTCCACATGTCCCTCACTCGCCTCCTCACCAGGGCTGAGGAGATCTACGCAGGAGTTTGGAACTGGGCATTTGAGCTTAGCAAGACTGATATATAAAAGGTATAGTAGCAAACTCTTGGTGTGATTTTTTTTTGTTTGTTTCTTTGGTTGGTTGATTGATTTTTTTGTTATAGGAAGTACAGAACTTGTGGATGGTGTTTGGTTTTGCTGAAGTTCATATTGTTGGGGATGTGGAAACAGTATGGAGGGGAAAATTTAGTTCCTTCTCTGTAGGATGTGAGAGAGAGAGGGTTGGGACCTGAAAGGTGAAATAAAGCATAATAAGACTGTTTTTTGGGGACAGAAGGGGGTCTGTCTGTGTAATGAGAGGTCCAAGAGATGCTTTTCTGTTTAGAAGGGTATGGACTCTATGGATGAGCCATGTTTGAAGCAGGACTTCTTTGTTAAGTGTCCTTAGAATCCTAGGTGATTAAACCCAAAATCATCTTGTCCTGCCTGAATGAAGTTTCCAGATGAAAAAGAAAGAAATGCCCAGAGAAACCCAACTTGTGGGATGCATAAACATCTGTCTTGGAAGCCAAAAGCCATGCCGTTGCCTCTGCCAGTGATGGTACCAAAGCAAATCAAGTAGAGCAGGAGTTGGCTAAATATTGGATTTCTTTGCATGTTGCTTCACTGATAGTGGAGTTTGTATCATCTCCAACCCCTGTTGTAAATACCAATCCATTTGCATTGCACAGGCAGCTTAAATAATTGATATTTACAGTGCAATATTTACTAACATCAGTGTGGAGGTTTATGAAGTCTTTTCATAATGCCTACAAAGTGCATTTCTAACAAACCTGGTGTCCCCTGTGCTGTTGTTTGGAAACATTGTCTTCATATTCTCCATCAAGAAAACCAGTGTGCATCAAACCTTCCTCCAGTTTGGTCCATGAACTTCACGGTGACATTTCCTTCGCTTATAACCTGGGATGGAATTGGGGATCGGGGTAACAAATGTGTTTCCTTTGCTGAGCTGCTTCCTCCTGAGCCCCACAGCCCCTGATTCCTGCCAGGGCTGTGCACGAAGCCAAGGCGTCTGTGCACTGCTGCAGGGCTCTGGGTATTTGTCTGCTGGTTCTTAAAGCTGAATTTCTTGGAGATGATAAACCACCTGGCTTTGCTCTTTGGACCGCAGAAGAATTGCTTGGTCATTGCCTTTCTGTTTAGATTTCCTGCTAGTCCAAGGGTGGACATTTTTCACAGCTGTATGAGACAGCCTGTTTGCTCCACATTGACAATTCCAGGGGCACAATTGCTGCTAATGCCTTTTTCTTCTCACTTAAATCCTGATGGAGGAACTGGGTTTAGGCACATCACTTAATTTAAGCATACACACAGGAGCATTTGTGCTTTAATGCCCCTAACTAGAAATACACAAATAACCACAGCCAGCTGAAAAGTGTCTTGAGCTGTTTGTTTGTCTCTGATTTCTTGCTCACTTCACAAAATAACAAAACTCATTGCAGTCGTTTGAGTGAAGTGGATTCATTTTTCAATTAAAATTGCCTGGGTTCAAGCAATGTTGGGTTTGTTTTATTTTTTTTTTTTAATGAAAGGTATTTTCTGGGATAAAATGCCTACATCTCAGAAATTTATGTGATTTGTTCCCTTTTTGCAGATGTTTACTCTGCATGCTCTCATCACTGAAAAAATTTGGTGTCGAGAAAACATGAACCAGCAAAGGCAACTTTTAAAATCAAAATAAAGCCTAAAAAACCCCTACATCTCTCTTCACCAAAACTTTTCATCCTCCAAGTACTGGCTCTTTTATTAACGACGGTCCCATTGTAATTTCTCAAGGAGAGCTGAAGCAATCGATCATTCATTCACATCAGTAAAGTACCCTTCATCTTTGCTTTTCACAGTGCCCTATCGAGTATTGAATGCATGTTAAATGCTAAAACCAAGAGAGGGAGTGTGGGAAGTATAATAGACTACATTAATTCCCGGTGCCATTTATCTCCTGTCCATTTGTCCCTGTCTTTCCTACATACCTGTGTGTGTGTGTGTGTGTGTGTGTGTGTGTGTGCGTGTGTGCAGGGCACTTTCTGCACCCTCAAAGTGGTATTTGTGATTCTGTGCTGAAACACACAAGGTGATCTCTTCAGGAGCATAAATGATGAGTAAACTTGTTTGAGCACATACATCAGCCATCATTTCTATCTTCGTGAAGTCCTTGGGATTAGTTATATTTTGGATTTTGAGTCCGTAGCTTCCAGCCTGCGTTCTGCAAGGGGCACGTTGTTAAGAGAGTTTGCATTTGTTGGAGTCCACACTCAAACAGATTTAGGGGTGAAAGTAAGACAACATCCACATCTCTGGGGACTTTCTCATCACAGAGTCATCAAATGGTTCGGGTTGGAAGGGACCTTAAAGATCACACAGCTCTAACCCCCATGCCGTGGGCAGGGACACCTCCCGGCAGTTTCTAAACTCTTTTTACAGCATATATATTTTTTCTGGAGTATTTCTGGACTGCAGGCAGGACTCGGAAAGTCTTTAGTTCTCCCCATCTCTCCCTGCAAATTGACTTGACTTCTTCAACAGAGCCCTAAAAGAAGCGACCCTGAGCTTTCCTGGCGCAGAAGCGGAATCATCAAATCGTGGGACGGCTTGGGTTGGAAGCGACCCTAAAGATCATCGAGCCCCAGCCCTGAAAAACCTGGAAAGACAGCTCCAATCCGAGCTTCAGCCAGGAACTGCGGGGAATCTCTGGAAGGAAGGCGGGATAACAGGCTGTGTGCCGCCCGGCCGCCTTCTCTCGCTGCTGCGGGCAGCGCCGGCCCCGCCGCGGAGCGTTGCTGCGGGAACACATCCCGGTGACCTCTCCCGACAGATGCTGAGGCCCCGTCCCCTCGTTTAACGCGGGGCTGTGAAAGGCAGGGCAGCATTAGAAAGCACGGGCGAAGCAGTCGGAGCAGCCGCAGCGCTGGTGCCGTTTGTCTCGGGGCGCTAAAAGGATTACCGGGGCAATTCTTAAAACTCGGGCGAATGTTCAGAGCTCACGGAGGGCAGCTGAGGTCCTTGGGCTGGGAAGGGAGGGATCTGTTTGTTTTTTTTTTTTTTTGCAGAAATCTGGTGCAGGAGGATGGTTTGCCTCAGCACAAGTGGAGTTGCAAGAATAGGTAAAAAGAAATAAGCAGTTCTATCAGCACCTGGAGGGGAAAAAAATAATGTAACTATCACGATCAGTAGGCACCAGGGTTCATCAAAACGAAATGATGGCAAATTAAATTATTTTCTGTCTCTCATAAGCTAATAGGCTTACTGCATAATGAGGGAGAGGGAGGTGTAATGTATCTCAAGTGCTAGCAGGGCGGTTGCAAAGGATTCAAGGGGCTCTCCCATTAGGGAATAAAGTGAAACTTTTAATTTGAAAACTTACTTGGGAATAGTATGGGTGGGAGAAAGAAAAACAACGTGAGAGGTGACTAATGGCAGTGACATTGTTGAGCTGCTTCCCGTGGGGTCCTGTTTTGAGAGCTGTCAGCGATGACTTGACAGATGGAGTCTGAGATGATGCTGAACTAATCTGTAGGTGATGCAGGGTTAAAAGGGGGGCTCTCATAAACTGTTCTGCAGATAATTTAGCTGAAAAACACAAATCTGAATTGCTGGTAGTGGTTAATGAGTAGCTAGCTACCTGCAGCTGGTCAAATCCTGCAGGGGAGCAAGCATTCTCCTTATTTCAGTAATAACTGCTTCTTTATTTATGATTATTTAATTTTAAGAAGCCGTGATAAAAAAGGTATTTAAAAATAGGTATTGAAAAAGCCATGAAAAAATTTGCTAAGGTTTGCACTTCTGTGATGAAATTTGTGAGGGCTGCTGACAGAAATTCCTGCTTTTTAATGCAGAACCACTGAACAACAGAACTGCAAACCGTGTTCCTCTCTAGAGACAGTATTTCACCCGTGTCAGGTGGGTTTGAAATACCTCCTCTTCTTTTCCCACACAGCCACAGACCATCCCCTAAGCTCCTGTAAGAAAAATAGTACCATGTCTCCTAATACTTTCAAGTGACAGGCAAATTGGAAATCCATGATGCTTTTATTTTAGAATATTGTGTGGCTTGAAACCTGGAAGTAGCAGTCTGTATTTCTCCTGACTTTTACTCTGCTGGATGATTTACGCTTATGCAAAGGGGTTTGCTGACAGATCAGAATTAGAGCTCTTATTTTGCTCAGTTGTAAACTATTCTTCAAAATGCACAATTAGGTCTTGAAGGAGAAAAAGTGGAGGGAAAAAATGGCTGAGAAAGTCAGTTTGGAGCCAGAATAAGTAGATTTAACTGTTCTTCCTTTGATGACTGTAACAACACAGTAAATATACTTTAGGGCTTGGGGAAAATTAGTGCGACAACTTAGGCCAGGTTGGATGGGGCCCTGAGGAACCGAATCTAGTGGGTGGCATCCCTGCCCATGGCACAGGGTTTGATCTTAAAGGTTGCTTTCAACCCAAACCAAAGTCCCGTGAGACTTCGATTCTGAAAAATAACCTTTCCTTCCTAGTTCATCTTCCTGCTTTGTTTACATTTGTAATAAATGCTTAGAGATGAGAGATGCCCCCTGAATTCATCAGGCAGAAACAGAGCCAGTAGTCCTTGATAGGAGAGATGTGTGCTAATGCCTTTACAAACATTCTGTGGGTGAGGGGATGGGTGTTAATATCTTTGAAATGGGTCTTGATGTCTCTATCACCTTCAAGGGTTGTTACAGAACCCCTACAGTTTGATTTCTGAAACAAGTGGGTCTGCACAAGCCTGAGTTTCTGAACTTGGGGGTAAAATGCCAGGTTCAAGGGGGATCTGTGGCAGGAGGTTTGGGAAGGCTGCACCTTCCCGGTACCTCAGGCAATGGGGAAAGGAAGAGGGCAACATGAGGCCGGGAGTTTGGGATAAAAGGAGGCTGCACCCTTCCCTAAAACCTCAAAAGGGAAAACACTCCGGGCGTGTGCCCCAGTGGAATCTCTCCCTTCATTAGAATGAACTTGCAGAACTCCTTTGTCTCCTTTTCGTACCGTGATTTTCCATATATCCTGGAGAATGAGGTTTGTGGCTTTCTGTGATTCTGTGAAGTGCAGTGATCTAAGGCAGGAAAAGTTTCCATCCTACAGATGAGTGTTCCAGCTTCCTGGTGATGGGAAGAGGAGGGGCAGACACTGGTCCCACTGGTGACCAGTGACAGGACCCGAGGGGGAATGGCTGGAGCTGTGTCAGGGGAGGCCCAGGTTGGATATTAGGAAAAGGTTTTTTTCCCCCAAAAGGTCGTGGAGCCCTGGAACAATGGAACAAGTATCTATGAGTATAAATACTAAACTCATATCTTCCTCCCCAAGGAGTGGTCACGGCCCCAAGCCTACCAGAGCTCAAGGAGCATTTGAATAATGCTCTCAGGGTCAGGGTGGGATTGTTGGGATTGTCCTCTGCAGGGCCAGGAGTTAGGCCTGGATGATCCTTGTGCATCCCTCCCAACTCAGGATATTCTCTGATTCTCTGGTTCTGCTGTAGGATCATCCTGGCTGTGTAGGATACACCATAAGGTTACACTGGGTCATCACTCAGGTGTGGATTCTCTGCATCACTTCGGAGGTGCTGTTGAAGGTTGGAGTGGGAGCTTCAGACAAAGTTTATTAGAGAAGCTCCCATTGAGTCATGAGGTGCAGAGGGGACCCCTTTGCTTCCTAAACTCCTCAGAGAGGGGCCCGGGGGCAGCTGGATCCAGGCTTATCCCTGGACTTTGTCAGCAGTCTAAGTTTTACAGCTTTGTCCCTCAGACTGTATTGATGGCAAATCAGATATATGTCAATGAAAATGGATTATTTATGATGATGAATGATTAGACAAAAAGAACCCAATCAGAATTATTTACTATGCAGCATAAAAGCTAAAACTACCATGATAGTATCAGATAGGATACTGCACTATAGCAAAGCAATATTAAAGAAATTATGTTAAAGCTACCAGAACAATCAATTTTTAGAGATTGTAACTCACCCAGGCTGATGACTGAGGGAAAATCTCTTTCACTCAGCCTTGAGGGACGTCCTTGGGGCCCATCCTTTACCCAGAGGAGGAATCTCCACCCACACTCCAAGGAGGAATATGTTAGAAGAACCTGCCCTATGGAAAGTGGGCTGGACTGTTATAATTTACAGGGCCTGACTGCCAGTCATGTGCCTCCAGGTCAGCTTAGCAGCTCATCTGCCAAATCTCTGCCTCACTGTCGGGGTGAGGTTTGAGGCTGGTGTGGCAGATGGGTTTTAATACAGTTCAACACCAAAACCGAGCACATGGTGCCCGTCTCACAGCACCACTGATAGCTCGAAAAATGGAGCATTGTTTGAAGTTTTTGACCACATTCCAGGGAAGTGCTTCATGCTACAGGTTTCCCCCTCCACAGACCACAAAGAATCTCCATTGGATTTTCTCTGTAGTTAACTTTATTATGTGCAGAAAGGGGAATAGGATCCTTGGATCCATTGCTGTCCCTGTGGGCAATGCATGAAGTTTTATCTATGTGTATTTGTGGTTTGCTAGGACCTGTCAGTTCCCACAGCCACCAGCCATTCACAGAATCCACCTGTAAGGCAGGAAAGGGATGTCCTGCGGTGCCAATCTCCCTCCGCATATTTGATGCTCCCTTATACATTTCTGTCTCCAGCAGCAATGGAATAAATGCAAATGCAGCTGCTCAGCCTACTTCTGCTTAAGCCTCAGATCCTGCAGCTCAGTGCTCTGCTCAAAGTACTCTGATTGCTACCTCTTTTTGAGTAAGAAAACTGCAGTAAATATTACAGCAGCTGTGAAAAAGGCAAGTTTTGAGTTACTCTGAGCTATCTGGCTTAACTCTTGCCAATCCTTACTTGACCACTCTTAAGTGCAAAAAATGAGTCCTTTGCTGTGCAGTTGCCCTGTGCTAAAGGGGATTCTGAATCTAATGATGTTCAAACCACTACAGCAAAGGTATCTTTGATCCACACCCGAAAAACTCATTATTACTCTTCCATTAGGGATCAGATTAAAATAAAATAAGCTGTGTCTTGTTTTATAAGCAGAAAAGACATTTCCTGCTGGGGCTGGAAAACAAAGCTCTTCGGGATTGTTGTAAGTATGAGGTGAGGCAAAGAGAACTCCTTCCCTTGTTGGCGTTTGCTCTTGCACTTGGGGACTGATNAAAAACAACAACAAAACAACGACAGCAACAACATATCTTTTTACCATTACAAATTTAAAAAAAAAAAATACTGCAGGAAGCACTTTTTCAAGAGGGTTGTTTGGTTGTTTTTTTTTTTAATTAAGATCTTAATAGCATTTAATGTAAATTAAATATAATCATTGTCAAATTCCTGAGTGCATCTCTGAGGCTGAAAAGTAATAAGTTAATTGTGCTGACAGCATAGTGGGAAGTGCCAAAATCAAGCGCCAGCATGTTGGTTCAAGTGTGTTTTGAATTAAGAGGTGGAAGGCAGAACTTTTATTTTTTTGTACTCCTGCTCCCAGTTATTTTGCAGCAAAGTTCGTGCCCAGCACGAATTTATTACATAAGATATCTAACATAAAATTTACATTAGAATGCAAATGAAGAAGGCTTTATTTAACTTTAGAGACTGGGAATGATCAGATGCAAGAGCCTAACAAGCCATTTTACTTTGGGGATGGGGAATTACTGGTATGTAAATCCCTGAGTTGATCTGTGGGCAGATAATTTAATGAGATCTGCAAAATGGATGTCAACTCCAGCATCTTGCTTTCCATTAAGAGGAATTTGATTTGAACTTGAGATTTGAATCTGTTGCTTATAGAATTCATGCATTTGATGGCAAAATATACTTGATTTAGAGGTTGGGGATCAGGCTGACTGTGCTCTCCTCAGTGTTAGCAATGTGACAGGATTCAATTCCCAGCTCCCTCTCTCACAGTGGCAGTGTGGAATACCTGTCTCTGACAGATATGAGCTCTTCCGTCTCAAATTAAAAGTGATGTATTGCTCAGCTGGTGTGGTGAGCCCTGGGATCATCAGTAAGTGAAGTCCATTTTGATGAATGAACACACAAATTGTATCTCAATTTAAATAAACAGAGGTGATAACTCATTATTGGATCTGGTTTTGCCTTCATATGGGATTAGTTCTCCTTCTTGTATGTTGCCAAAGGAGTCCGTGCCTTCTGTGTGAGTGTTCAACCCTTAACACGCCTCTGAATTCCCGTTCTGCAGCTAAGGGATGTTGTCTTCATGGTGTAGTAAGCTTTCACTTGTAGGTACCTTGTATGAGCTCAAGTGTAATTTTATTCATTGAGAGGGTGGTGAGGCCCTGGCACAGGTTTCCCTGAGAACCTGTGGCTGCCCCAGACCTGGAAGAGTCCAAGGCCAGGCTGGATGGTGTTTGGAGCAACATGGTCCACAGGTATCCCTGTCCATGGCAGGGGGTTGGAATTGGATGATCTTGGAGGTCTTTCTATCCCAGGCTATCCTATGATTCCATGGTCCTGGACGGCTTTCCCAACTGAGCTGTTTGCACAGAAACATTGAAGTGGGGAAAAAACTGCCAAACTTTGGATTAGGACCTTAACAAGAGAGGTCTTGATGTATTTGTAGTTAAGGTGTTTTTTTGTCAAAGGCTGTTTGGGGACTGGCCTTGATCTTCAAAAGAGGTGCTGGAACAGTTGACCTAAGTCTCAAAAAAGGTGCTTTCCATCAGAACTGACAGAAGAAAGAAGGAGCTGAAGAGTCAGGACAAGCCATGGGTCTTCAGGACCTAGGGACCATAAATAGACATTTTGACATTTTTTAGTCAAAGAACCTCCATTTACTTCAAAGCTCACCACTCTGAAAAAAAAAAAAAAAAGAAAAAAAAAAGCACTGACAAATGAGTATTTTCGATACAACTGTGGCTCATGCTCATATGTGTCCTCTCAGAGAGAAAAAACATCATTTTCTCCGGGTCTTTTCCAAGTATTTCTTGAGTTTTTGAACAAAACCTCATGGAAAACCACTTCATTCTGACTAAAAGGATATGAAGTGCTCTCTGGAGAAGCTTAGAAGCTGGGAGTGCCCTGTTGACCTTAGAAAGCTTGAGAATACTGGACTGAGGTAATGAATACCTTTGAGAAGTATTTGTATCTCTTCCCCTGTATTTGTATGGTCCCAAAGAGCAAGGCCAGCAACCAGCGCTTACGAGGAATAATGGTACTGGAATTTGGGGTGTAAAAGGGAGGGACACCCATGACGGGAGGGGTGGCTGGTTTGGCTCTGTTCCCGCCTGTTTCAGTGCTGGTAAAGCGGCTCTGCACCTCCACATCCCCCGTGCTTTCCTGGAGGCACTGTGTCATTGAGGGCTAGATGACCAGGGTAAGTAAATTTGTCCTGCCCAGTTTCAGATTTCTCTCCTGAGTACAATATTTTCCTGGGCAAACCATCAGGCAACTCCCCAATTTCCTTTTGCTCTACAACCCTTCTTTGAAAATTCGCAATACCAACGATCTGTGATGGCCTTGTTCCCTGTCCACCCCCTATTTTCACCTTATCACTTCCCTTTCAATGGTCCACAGGCTTTGTCTTTCTGCTGACAGCAGGATGAATATTTTGGGCATCTCCTCCCCAGTATTTCCTTCTGGCTTCCCTTGCTTGTGAAGACCCAGGACTCCTGCAGCCTCCCTGTGCCTCCCTGTGTTGCTGCTGTTGCGTTGTCTCAATTGCTCTGCAGCTTGATAGATTTCTCCAAGTGTCTCATTATGCAATTAATTTCAATTGCAATTCCCATCATCTCCTCTCTTCTGCAGGCATGCCACCCAGCAGGAGACTAATAAAACCATCACGACCAGCACCAAAGCCATCAAGCAGCTGTCTGAGGTTGTCAGAGGCTCATCCAGGGTATGTGTCAGTCAAGATGCTGTTGGGGGAGAATGATGGGTCTTGTGGAAGGAGGAATAATGAAAAGGAGAAGTGGCAGTGGGTGCTTTAAAGCTGTTAAGCTCTGTGTCTTGCTATAACTTCCTTTCCTCCCAAACAATTTTAGTTTTCACTTATAAATGACCCAGGGGAAAACAGCTGCAGACACCCTCTCTCCTCCCAAAACTGGCTCATGTGGAACTGGAAATCATGAACGCAGCAACAAAGCCTTTGGCCAGTTCACATCTATCCCAGGGTCTCAGTTTGGGTGAAAATATCGCAGAAATCATCTGGCTTCACATGAGTGTAGCATTTATTAAAGATTCACTTGTGAGTGTACAGGATGCAGGTGATTTTGGGAGTGTGTTAAGTGTCTGGAAAGGCCAAAGCCATGGAATATATCTGGATATGACATTGATTCAGTGCTGTGGGCTAGTGCAAAGGCAGCTTGGGGGATAGATAAAGAGGCTGTGTCCAGATCAGAGCAGGACTTTAAATTAGAATTTACCCCATGCTGGATTACAGTTTACCCCAGAAAATCCCAACTGTTTTGTGTGCAGACTGGGCTGTCATCTGTAGGTTCAACTCATATGAGCACCAGTGTCACAGGGTATAAATGATCCCCATCCCATTGTCCCCAGTGCAAAGATTGGACAAACAGAAAGATTTTGTCCTTCCAACAATGATTTTATACCCCGGATGTTATTGCTGGCATTGGCCCATGATGTGCATTGTGGGCAAGAACACAAACAAACTGGGGGGACCAGATTCCAGCTAGTGTGAGAGTTAAAGGAAAGTTTTCACCCGCATAACATTCAGCACCTGAATAGAAAATAAGGAGAATTCCACTTGATTTCTGTTACACTTCCAGCATCCATATGGTTTCTAAGTCAGGAACTTTCCTGAGTTCATGTTTTATTCCCACTCACTCCCTGCCATTTTCCAAAGTCCTGTATTACTTCAACTCTGTTCTCACTGCCCTTCCACCTAGAAATAAGACTGCTCTAAACACACAACTCATCTCTGGCCAAGTGGTTTTTACAGCCTGGATTTATGGCACTTGCCAACAGGCAGTTGAGATAAGGATTTAAGACTTGGATCTCTCAAGGCTACCTTGGTAACCTGTGAGGGACCATGTGCAATTCGTGTGCCTGCCTAAAAAAAATGAATGGGTGATGGTCCACTCCAGAGGATGGGGAGGGAAGCCTGGAATGACTGTTTCCACATGTAGACATCAAGATTAATAGAATAATAATTTCTAACATATTGCTTTGGCTAGTGATGGATGGCAAGGACTGTTTGGGTTTTTTTTGTTTTCTTGCATAATTACATTTGAACTTGATGAAACAGAAGATGCTGCCTTGGAGATATGGGGATCGGGGCTTTGTTTTTTTGTGTGCTGATCTCCAGCCTCTATTTTGTGACATAAATTGGGTCCAAAGGGGAATCAGGCAAGGTCACATTAAACCCAATTACAGTGCCGCACAAGAATGTCATTATTTGCCCTTGAAGCCCATGGGGACTCTCAGGAGAAGAGGTTTTACTGTCATGGGGAAAAAAAATGCAAATCTGAAAGGAAAATATTTAAGACCTGAGGAAACAGACACAGAAATAATTTCAGTAATATGAGGAATAAACTTGCTGTTCTGTATTACATTGTATAATATCTTTCTTCTGCTCACTGGTCAATTAATTTAATTTTATTTTTTTTTTTTTTAACTCTTCTTTTCTAACATGGAGTTTCGGTAATTAAACCTACAAATTTTGATAAAAGTCTGTAGCACCCGTCCCTTACACAGAATAAATTGTTCTGGTGGATATTGGCTGCTGGTCAGTAAGTCCATCTTGGGAATCTGGGTAGCACTGCAAACTCTCCTCACGGCATGAAAAGCCTTACAGAGCTTTATAGTTAGTCCTCACCAATCCATTTTTCCTCTGGATTGCTTTGCATGCACACGCAGGAAAAAAAAAAAAAAAAAAAAAAGGGCTTTTTTCCCCCTGTTTCTTCCTTATTTTCCACCAGTAATGCGCTGCCAAAGAGATGCAATATGGGACTTTCTCTGACTTCCCATAAATCTCCAAGTGCTGCTGGAGATATTGGAGTCAGGATGCCCAGCTGAGCAAACTGATAGTATTGCAGGAGCAAAGTTGCTGCTCTAAGTGGATCAGTGTGCTACAAGGCAGGAGACTGATGGAAAATGGCTCTTTTAGGGCTTCATTCCACACTAACCTCAGAGGGTGTAAATAGAGAGGTAGACCTGGAATTCCATTTTTCGGCAGGGTGAGTGCTGGAGCATAAGATCAGCTCCCCAGGGTGACAATCTTATCTTATTTTGCATGTGGAACAAACATAAGGTTTATGGGCCTTTATCTGTAGAATGGGAATAATGATACTTGTCCTGCTCTGAAAATGGTTTTAAATCTTTGGATCAGGAAAAAGGATATTCTTCTGTGTGTGAAAATTGTGCCATTAAAATTAAAAATGTTTATCCCATCCTTTATAGAACCTACTTTTGTAATCCCAAGCAGTTTTCTGAAACAGCTGAAATGGCTGGAATGTGAACATTCCTGCTCAGTAGCTTTAGTGTAGATTGGATTTTGTTTTCCACTTTTTTTTTTTTTTAAGGTGACATCCCACTTCCTCGCAGCATTTCCCTCTGTAAAATCTGGACATACGAGCTCCTGCACATGTGAAATCTGAAATCCAGGGTGTAGAACAGTTCCAGGAGAACTGTTTGGGTTTGATCATTCCCTCTGAGAGCAGAGATTTGGAAGCATGTTGGATACTTACATCAGGCTGTGTTCTTCCTTCCAAGAACAGGTTTTATTCTTAAAACATAGATTGAAATCTTGGTGGAACAAGCTCCAGGCACAAAGGCAATGACATTTGGGTCCATGTTTTGGAAAACATGAAAATAAGCTGGCTTCTGACAGTCAGACCAAGGAGAGGGGGTGTTGTGGCTGATTGACTTCTCAAGTCCAGTAAACCTCCCAAATGAAGTGATCAACTCTATCACAATTTATCATCTGAAAAAAAAAACTTTTTATAGAAAGATCCCTTCAGTTATTTTCTCTAATGCTATCTTGAATATCCAAAGTGGCTTTTTTTTTTTTTTTTTAATTCAACTTGGCCTGAAAGACCCAAGCATCACATTTCCAAAAATATTGCATCCTATTGCATCCTGGCAGCCCCAGTATGACTGATTCTTTTAGGATACCATTTGTGCCCACCTTATTTATTTGATGTCTCCCACCAGGACAATTTCCCGTGGCTGCAGACAGAGCCTGCCACTGGATTTATCTCTAACAGCCCTGCTAACCAGCCTTCTTTCTTTTTTTTGTTTTTTTTTCCTCAATACAGCAAGAACGGCTTCAGCTGGACAGACTGAAGAACCAGCTGTCAGATGCCATCCAGAGATATGGAGCTGTGCAGAAAGTGAGTGCCTCTCTTGCTTCCACTATCCCATCTGTGAATCTGGGAATGTGTCGCGTGTGAGTGTAATTCCCGGGAGCCTGGGGCATCTCCACAGGGCTGCTAATGAATAGTTTCCTCCCTCTTTTCTTTCTTTGTCAGCCACGCAATCATAGTGTCATAGAATTAAGGCCGGAAAAAAACCCTTTTAAGATCATCAAATCCGACCATCAACCCAGCACCACCTGGACCATGTCCTTAAGGGCCATACCCACACATTTACTGAGCACTTGCAGGGATGGTGTCTCCACCGCTTCCCTGGGCAGCCTCTTCCAGTGCTTGACAAGCTTCTCTGCAGAAATATCACAAATTTCCAATCTAAACCTCCCCTGGGGCAGCTTGAGGCCATTTCCTCTTGTCCTGTCCCTTTTTCCCTGGGAGAAGACATTGACCCTCTCCTGGCTACACCCTCCTGTCAGGGACTTGTAGAGAGTGAGGTCTCCCTTGATTCCTCTTTTCTCCAGCTCCCTCAGCTGCTCCTCATCAGACCTGTGCTCCAGCCCCTTCCCCAGCTCTGTTCTCTCCCCTGGACACGCTCCAGCCCCTCAATGTCCTTCTTGTTGTGAGCGGCCCAAAACTGACCCCAGGATTTGAGGTGTGGCCTCCCCAGTGCTGAGTTCGGGGGGAAGTATTTCCCCTGGCTTAGCCGTGACATTATTTTGGGGTGCCTCCACTCTCAGGGGAGAAGGAGAGGCAATTGCACAGTTCGCCTTTTCTGCTGGCAGAAGATGTTCAGGCATCTCTGCTAATTCAAACGTTACCCCACCTTCTGGCTCTGCTTGGCCGTTTGGCTGTGCCAGAAAGTTTCCAGGCACGTCTTGTGGTTAGGATCTGTCACCGAGATCAAGCTGTTTAATAAAACAAACAAAGCCTGAACTTCGGTTCCTTCATTTGCTTCTTGCTCGCCCGCTTTACCCTGGGGAGGCTGTGCTGATGAGCAGATTTGCTTTGCTTTTAAACACTGTAGTAATGACTTAAATTTAGCATCCCCAAACTGCTTCCCTCCCCGGCAGTGCAAGTTAGGAGATGTATCTGGATTAATCAAAATACAACCTGGACAAACTCTGGAGGCTTTCGTATATCACTTTAATGAGTCTGACGCATGCCTGCAACAATGGGAAGGATATATTGTAATTATAGAGGTGTAATGAAATTTGGCTGGCAACATGCACTTAATAATGTGTCTCTATTAGAAACACTCTGGACTGATTGATTTCCCAGCACTTGCTGCCTGTGCCTTAAAAATGAAATAAATAAATAGATGCCTGTAAAATTGCAGCTCAACAGCATGTCTGTGGTGTAACAGAACTGCATCATCTCTAGTGCTGCCTCATGTTTTAAATTGTTTACCTGTCCTATTCAAGAAAGGGAGCGTGGGGTCTTTAAATGAAATTATTTTATGTGTTAAATGAGAAGCTGGAATTATTTCAATAAGGAGCTCCACCCCCATACATACACACATCTTTTTTAGGCTTTTTCCCCCGAAAGTTCGTGAGCACAGTCCATCTGAACTGTATATCTAGGTTGTATTTCTTTTATTTTAAAAACTGTCATCAATTCAGAAGTGCCAAAATTAACCACTGCAGCTTGTGAATGCCCGGCTGCGTCAGGAAAACAATCTGAGTGATAAATTGCTACTTATCCACGTCCTAGCTGTCATTCCTTAAATGCCTGTTTCAGTTTTGATAACCTTGTCATTCTGGAAGCTTTGAAGACTTTTAATGCCTGCAAGACTGAACTTTTCAATGCTTTTATAATCCCTTCTTTTTTTTTTTCTAAAGTGTAAAAGCTTTCTCTATGTCCTTTTCTTTAGAAAGCAGAAGAAAATAGCTTCATATGACTCCTTCCCTAAATATTTGGACTGTTTTCTCAGCCATTTTCCCTCTGATTTTTTTTTTCTTTTCTTTTTAACAGAAAATAGCAGAGAAATCCAAAGCTTTGCTTCCTACTGGGCAGAGAAGCACCAAACAGGTAAATTCACATGTGTCACTGTGTTTGGAAGTACAGTGCTAAAAAAAGCTGTTTTCTAACCCCACCAATGATGCTGAAGAGCTTGGAGCTCCTCCACTGCCAGCACTGGAGCCAGTGAGGTGTCTTTGCAATACAGATGTGTGACGTCTTTGGAGGTGGAAGATAACAGGATTCAGGGAAAAAAGACTTATATAAGACCTGTTTAATTATTCTCTGTTTTTCTGTCCTCATGGGGCCATTTTTCCTTTCTTGGTGGGAGTTTTGTCTGCTATGAAATAGATCAAAAAGCAGTCCTACGCCCCTTTTCGTGGAAGCTGGGCTTGTAGGTGCAGTGAAATCACTTTCCAAGGACAATTTCATAGAAGAAATTGAGAAGAATTTTTATCAAACCTGTCCCCAGTTTTAAAATAGATTATATATTCTGCTTTCTTTGGCTACATTGCACTGTGGTTAACTATTACATACATATGCAAATTGAATCTTTTTCTTCAATTTTAGTCCATATTAGGAAATTTTTCAATGAATAAATGCTGTATAGAATCAGAGTATATATATTTATTCTGATTTGTGTAAGCATATTCATATATACTCTGATTACTCCATATATGATGCACATATTCAGTTTCATATGTGCATGTCTGTGAATATATATAAAAAATATAATTAGATGCATGTGTGCCAATGAACATATGCAAATTTTTAAGACTATAAAGATATCTATGTATGTGTATATATATATTTACACAGAAAAATGTGTAGTCTTTCATAAATAGTAGTGCAAAATACTATAGATTTAATATCTGTATGTGTGTATGTGTGTTTAAGAAATATCCAGATTTCCAAGAGAGTTTTGATGCCAGAAGATGCTTTGGCTGAAGTATGGGTCCAACAGAGGTCATGTTGGCCTCTTAAATCCTTCATGCTAAGAAACTTGTAGGCATTTGCAGCTGACACTGCGCCACCAAAACCCAGAACTCTATGTCTAATTTCAGTGATTATTTCTGATATTTTTGAAACTTCTTTTCATTTAAGGAGAAGTCAGCAGGTTTTCTGCTTTCCTGATGACTTTTCTCTCCCCACCTTGTGCTGCCTGGTTTTCTCCGACTTCCTTAATGTATATAAGAAATAGTTGTACTTCATAACTTTGAATTGATGATTCTCTGTAAAAAAGAAAGGCATGGTGCCACTGAAAACCCCATCATTAGTGCAGATCAATGGACCAAAGCTTTAATATTAACTAAGTTTCACGCAATTACTGTTCTGCCTTAGACCTTGTTGCTTAGCTGGTTTAGGTGTCAGTGAAATGAAACTAAGGTGCCAAAGGGCTGATGAATTCCTTTATCCAGAGTGAGGATTTCTACCTTTGGAGAGATTGTTCACAGATGTTACTTTTCAGCTCAGCGTTTATAAAAATTAGCAGTCTGTTTTTGTCCACCAGCTGGTGATCTGAGTTGAGCAGGGGCATAAATAACATACCCTTTAACCGTGGTCAAATCCCACACACATCAAATATTTATTAGGTCATTCTGTGCAAATTAACTGTGATTTGTTTTCACACCGTCTGTACTGCATCACTTCTTGGGCTTTTAACCAGTTCTGTTTGACTGCTGTTGGTGGAGTGGGTTACAGGGAAGGGAACAACTCTGTTCTTGCCTGGACTACCATGTCCATAGGATGTGGGACACTGCTGGCCATTAACCAGTGCAAATGGAATGAAGAGTGCTAATTGCTGGGAGTTGTTGGCACTGGGGGCAAGCCTGCATGAAACCAGCTTTTTTAGTATGTTGAAATTGCTTGGTGACTCCACAAACAGCTTTCTTTGGAAGTAAACAGAGTTGTAATATGGGGGAAAATAGGATGTCGGACAAAAATACTCAAATTTCTAAGTGAGTAGTGGTGGGGTTAGAGCCAAAGGAAGCTGGAGGAAGAATGGGATAGAGACAACCCCCTTTGCCTTAATCCAAGTAGGAATCCAACCACTGGGAGATTGTAGCAGGATCAGTTTAGTGTGGGACAGGCAGAATCAGCAGAAATTGGGTTAAACTGAGTCAGCTCAGGTTGTGTCTCCTCGTAGCTGTCGCCTGCAGGTGAGGTGGTTTTGGTGGATTACGAAGAAGGAGGTTGTGGCATGTCCTGGGTGGGAGGGTTCAGAAACAGGCTTGATCACACCCAAGAGCAAATCTTCGTGCGGTGACACTTGCTTGGGCTGGGGACGCACAAGCCTTCATACAAGGAAAGGATGAAAATTAATTCACGTCTGCTTCAGCTCCCCTGTACATTTGCAGCTTCGCACTGTCTTCTCTTCTTCCTCCCTCAAGTACAGAAAGGAGAAAAATTAAAGGTATAAAAACCTGCTGAAGGCAGCGCGGTGGAGTGGTTGGTTTTAACTTATTATTATTATTTTTCCAGCAGCAGACTGGCCGGGACATACAAATTTATTGTTCCCACAGGAACTGTAACCTGACCACTATGTGAATATATTAAGGCATTAAAGTTAACACCCTATAGAGTAATGCAAAATACTACATATGTTCAGGAGACCTGATTTATGGGCCTTGTGAAGCTGCACAGTGACTTGGTGCAGATCCAGCCTTGATTCAAACACTGCTTGCCTTCAGGGCTTTGTTCTCTTTTATTTATATTTTAATTTATTACAGCAAATTGTAAGAGGTGTGAAGAATACTCGTTTTTCTGGATGTCTGTCCCTATACTTCCCTCCTACTGGTGAGTGGGAAAGGTGAGATGTTGGGTAACATAAGCCCTAATGATTCCCCTTTGGGGAGTAATTGATTCCCTAGACCCATGTAACAGGTAAAAATTGCCATGGGAAGCCTTGGGAAACGTATTTTCTTTCCCATTGCTGTTTGTTGTAAGCACTCTTTAATTGAGTTTATTTGTTTATAAAGGCAAAATAAAGGCATTGATCCAAAACTCCTTGAAGCCTGAAGTTATATAAATTCTTAATCAAACATGTTTGTAGGAATGTGTTTGTGTATAGACAAATCAATGGAGTTCTATAGGTGCATATATTGAGAGACACAGTTTTTTACTACACTAAATGATCATTGTTGAATGTGCCTTGTGGCAACAATTAAAAAAATAGGGGGAAAAGGCCCTTTCCCTTGAATCTGTGAAAGTAATTTTAAGTCTTCACCTACTGGCCAGAATGAGACCTCCAAAGGCTTGTTAAGGGGGATTTTGGGAGGTGTTTTGGGAGGTGAATTGCTGGTGCAGCCTACATCAGAGACACGATTTGGGGATATGGTTGCCTCTGCTCCTGATTATTTTTGGGGCAGATGGGCTTCAAATCCCACTTCTCCCACTTAACAGATGCACCAAGGTGCAAACTCCTCCTCCCAGAGTCCAGTGTTGGAGTGGGAGTATTTCAGGTGTCCCCTGGAGCCTGGGACAGTGTGATCAGTGGCAGGAGAGGCTGGACAGCTGACCAGACATGTCCTCTAGGGTGAAATCCATCCCATAGTGCAACAACTGGATATAATATGACAATGTTCTAATAGCACAGAATAGATTGTCCATAATATGAAAATAATTAATGATAGACTGTGAAAAATCCACAACAGAACAATAATGTCTCTGAGCACAGGAAGTGAAAAGAATCATTCTTTTAAATTTTTTTTATAATTATTGTGCATCCAACGTCATCTGCTCCTGATGTAAAGAATTTTTTTTTTTTATTTCCCATGGTTGAATGAGTTCAGGTGATGGGGCTTGGAGGTAGTGGAAGGTGGCCCTGCCTGTGGCAGGATGTTGGATAAGATGATTTTTTAAGGTCACTTCCAACCCAAACCATTCCATAATCCTCTGCAATTCTCTCTTCTCCACTAATGGGGAGGAAAGTGGGTTTTTCTCACCATGCAGACTTTGTGGGTGGTTCCCCCAAGGGAGGGGGAGAAGGGGAAGGACAGCTCTGTTTTAGCTGAGGAATGAGTTTTCATCTAAAAATCTGAACAGGCTTTTTTTTTTTTTTTTTTCTTTTTCTTTTTCTTGGAGGAAACTTTCCTAGCAATATTTAGAAATTAAAATTACAGTAATTGTCATGGTGTAATGGCATCCCTCTTCATTTCCTGCTGCTCACAGGGAGAGGGAAGGATAATTACTGCTCTGGAACATGGCAGTTGCCAAAAAGATGCCTTTGTTTCTTATTCTATGGGCCTATTTGACCCATTTCTCAAAGGTCAGTAAATTATATTTCTTAGGAGCACAAAGATGGGTAATAAATGTCTATTTGCATATACAAGCCTTTTTTTTTTTTTTTTTTCCCTCCTGACTACATCAGTTTATTCTTGCTTTAAGTGGACTTCCTTCCCACAGGAAACATAATTTCTCCCTTTCTTCCTGTGTTTATGAAGTTGTTCTTTTTATGTGATTAGAGTAAAATTCTCATTCTGGGGGCAGTGAGATCCGGTCCTTGGCTTTATGGAAGAATAACTTTTTTTGGCAGCAATGTCTGCATAAACTGCATGCATGTATGTGAGTGTGTAATGACTTTGGTTGTTTGGGCTTCTATTTTTACCAGGCCCTTGTCGTGGTAGGTGTTGTATAAGCACAGCTGCAAGACTGTGCCACCCTGAGGATCTCACAGGCTAAGCCAGCACCAACAGCTTATTTTGAACAATAATTGATGATGAGTTTTTAATGCAGTAGATGCTCCTCATGCTCCTCATGTTTGAAACCAGCTTCCACATTTGTGAGAGGAGGTGGTGTGTACTTCCCTGAAATGCAAAATTTAATTTCTCACAATCAAAATACAGCTTTTGCCCTGAGAAATAGAGCTTTATATTTACACATTTGTCTTATTGACTCTACCATCTTATCTCAGAACTCATCCCAGTTCCTAATGTTCCAGTCTGGCTGCTGTATCTCAGGAAATCAAGCCTTAGCTTTAGTAATAATTTATCTTGCATATGTGGTAGCAATTGCTATATCTTTTCAAGGTCGTTTGGGATACAGCTACTTCTGTAAAAAGTGTTATTTCAATAATGTCAACTTTGTTTTAAATGACTGTGCATCCATTAAAAGCCATATTGTAATCAACCCACTCCCCTGTTCCTAGGGTTGCCAATACGGAGCATTTAAATCACAGTTATTTTTTTCTTGACTTTATTCAAGTGTGGGCTTTTGTTTGATTTTAAAGGGTTTGGGGTTTTTTTTAAGGCAACCATTAAAGCAATTTTCTTAAGAAAATTTAAATATTTTCTTTTCTTTTTCTGCCTCTTTGGGGGTAGAGAAATAAATTCTCATAAAGGGATTTAATAAGTGGATGGAAATAGATTCACAACTAATCTTTTCATCTGTTCCCTGTATTTTCAAGGGAGGTGGAATCTATCCTGAATGTCCCAAAGTACTCTTGCTCTGCTCCCTGTGTGTCTGGGAAGGGAAAGTCTTTTCTTCTCAGCATGTCCACGATCTTGAAAAAAATTCCAGGGGGCTTTATAGGCACAGAACTTCCACAAGTAACCACTGAAGTCCCCTTTTGTCAGGGAGGCAGCATTTTTCAACTCTAAACCTTAAAATGAAGAACCCTGCACCAGAGCCCTTGGGAAAACAGTCAGATTCCAGATGCTACTGGCGGCAGGTTTTATGGGACACCAGGAATGCTGTGGGCTTCAGAAAAAAACATGTAAGAAACACCCCAAATGCTACTATAGCTTTAATGGAAGGAATTGTCAAAAGCTGGAGGCATGAGCTTCCAGCAACATCCCAATCTCCTTATCCTACAAGAGAAGAAAAGTAAGAAAAGACCAAACCTATTTATAAAGGGAATGTGTATCATCAGGTTTGGGGGGGAAACTTGCCATTTCCTAAATTGCCCAAACAACTTGAACATTGTGGATTTTCCTTGGCAACCCTCTACTAAGTGCCTTTCAGGGGATCAGCCCACTTTGCCTGTGTCTGCTGATGGAACCAGAAACTGCAGCTGCCTCCATCAGCACCCAGGCAAAGAACTGAGTCTCCACTAGCTGGGTTTTGATTAGAGGTTTTTTCAGTGTGTTTGTTCCCTTGTGTGTTTTTTTTTCCCCTTCTTTTTTAATTTTTTTTTTCTTTTTCCTTTTGTTTGAGTGAGAAAGGACAGAGGTTTCTGTGTGGGCAGAGGATGAAGGCAAGGGAGGGGGTTCTTTTGTACAAAGCCTCCTCCAGAGCAGCTCCGCTGGCTCCTCTACCCCAACTCTGAGTCACTGCTGGAGTCTGGAATGTGCCAGCCTCGCCCCCAGCCCTGCAACCACTTGCTTTTATGCTGCCAGATCCTGGGAGACACTTTCCTCTCACCCCAGGCTGGCACAGACCCTGCTGGGAGGGCTGTGCCCAGGGAACGGTGGCGCTGGGGTCGCGTGGAGGCGTTTGAGGCCGCACGATGGAGCAGGGCCATGAACCAGCCTTGCTAATGGGATACAGCACTTTGACAGGGAAAAATCTATATTGTGCCCAGAGGCTGGGACAGATCACTCAGCTGGTGCCCACATTATTATTCTTCCACAGCCAGAGACAGCTCTGTAAATATGTTTTCCCCACTGCTTTGTGGTGGCTGCCTGGGTGGTTGTGCTTCTGTCTCGTGGAATCACAGAATGGTATGGAAGAAACATTTAAAGTCATCTGTTTAAAACTCCCTGCCACAGGCAGGGACACCTTCCACTGTCCCAGGTTGCTCCAAGTCCTGTCCATGCTGGACACTTCCAGGGATGGGGCAGCCACGGCTTCTCCAGGCAACCTGTGCCAGGGCCTCACCACCCTTACAGGGAGGGATTTCTTTCAAATACCCAATCTAAATCTACTCTCCTTTAGCTTAAAGCCATTCCCCCTTGTCCTGTCACTCCATGCCCTTATGAAAAATCCCTCTCCAGCCTTTCTACCCCTTAAGTACTGTCAGCCCCTAAATTTAAAGAATACAGCAAATGCACATCTCCCTGCCACTTCAGGTTAATTTATGGAGGAGGTCGCTGCGCCCATGTAGATGAGAAAAGCATTTTTCACCGATTATACGAGATCCAGACATGGTCTCAAGGAATTCTGAATCCTCTTTCCTCTTGAGTGTTGCTTTTTAACCCAGTGAGTATGGGCAGTTCATGGTTCCATTCAGCACTGCTGGAACAGATTTGCACATCTATAAATACAGACGTGTATCCGTAGATACCTGCACCTACATCAATATAAATAAATACAATTAAAATGAAATATAACTGCAAATACAGTGGCAGCTGGATGGACACTCACCTTGCTCAAAGAGCTTTGTCCTTGCATGCAGCTTTTTTGGGCAGTGAGGGTGACCTCTGGCAGCGCTGTCAGATCTGTGTGGCAGCAGTTGAAGAGGAGAGCAAACACAGGCCAAGATCCCAGAGCTGATGAAATGTAGGCTGGGTCTGCAGGATGTTTGTGGCCACAATGGCAGTACTATAATTACTAAAAACTGAATTAAAAGCCTGAATTTTGTTCACTTTATGGGCTTGACTCCTCTGTATATGACTTTTATTTTTTTTTTTTTAGAAGCATAATTATATAGTGAGTGTTTCGGCCCAGTGGAAGCAGTGCTGCTGCTGTGAGGGGGCTGCTCATACCACCCCATCCGCCTCCCTTCCTTCAGCCCCACCTTCCCTAAGTTGCACTGCAAGAGTCTAAATTGTCTTTTGCCCTGGCAAAGATCACATGCAAGTGGAGTAACAAATGTGAAACCTTACTGAGTGTGTCACCTTGCTCCAAAGTGAATGCAGTGTTATTTAATACATTTAAACCCCCTGTGGAGATGAATTATTGAAAGGAAGGAAATTGTATTCTTCTAAACCCACTTTGATGGCTGCATTTATCACATGATTAAATGGGGACAGCAATGGTATTTTCCCACAAAAAAAAAAAAAAGTGTATGGAAACATATTAACCCTTACTGCACTGGAGTGAAGAAAAAAAATTATATTTATTGACCTTTCAATGTCTAAATAAACAATGTTATATCCACGATAAAACTTTAAGATATTAAACCGCTTTCACACCTGTGTAGAAGGCTGTGCTGTTACCTCCCCTGTACTGCATCTCACCTATGAAGTCATAGACTCATGGAATGATTTGGGTTGGAAGGGACTTTAAAAACCATCTTATTCCAACCTCTTGCCATGGACAGGGGCACCTTCCACCAGACCAGGCTGCTCAGGCTCTTTGAAATGGTCCCAGTTATTTCTGGTTTATGAAATCACAAGGAAACACAGAATCACATTTACAATTCTGATTCTTAATTCTGTTCCTTAGCTGAAAACTGTAACCCAAATTTGTGTTGTTTTTGCCAAGCTGAACTTCCACTGGTTTGTTAGAGAGTTTCGTCCTCACTTCTAATGATGAATCCAGGACGCTGAAATTCCTTTGGAGTTAACTGATAAAGCTGGACATACATCAGAGAGGTAATTTATATATAGCACCATTATAAAGCACAACAGGTTCTGTAGGATAAGGCATGTGGTGCAGATAACATTTCAAGTGGTTATTTTTGAGCTGATAGCAACAGTCTGTGTGATAAATAAAATAAATGTGTTCACCTAAACACAGATGGAGGTTCTTCACTGAAATCTCACAAACTTGTTGATTGGTGAAGGTGCCTCTGAAGCAAACAATTCCCTTAAGTTTAAGGGACTTTTTTCACCCTGTTGTCCCAAATATGAAATGAGGTGATGGTTCAGAGCCTTCACCATGAGCGAACCCTGATGAAAATTCCCTAGATATGCTTTTGTTGATAAGAATGGAAAGGAGTTGGACTTGATGGTCCTCATGGCTCCTCTCTAATTTGAGTTATTCTGTGATTTCTAGGAATGGAAAAACTGAGCCATGACTGTTGCTCATCACTGCCACTGTCAGGAGCAAATCAAAGTTGTGTGGTTGGTACCTGCTGAGCATCACCCTTGCCCCTGCTCATCCCTGAAGCTCCTAATTAATCCTGGGGGAAGTGATGCAACCATGCCATGCCAGATCTCCTCCTGTGGCTGTTCAAATGGGCAGTTTGTCACTTCGGCAGCGAGGTGACAGGACTGTACCTCACTCTGTCACCTTGCAGTAAAGCACAGCAAACTTTGCACTGTCCCCTTCGTTAATCTGCTTTAATTAAAGCTGTGCTACCACATTGTACCCTGGGATGAGCATTAGGTCACTCCAGTGAGCCTTGGATTAATTTGGTTTGGTGCAAGAGGACTTTTTCCCTTCTCCCTAAACCAGTCAAGGTCTCAATCTCATCTCTTTG
>WBMY01014171.1:159877-197162 GCA_013397315.1 Donacobius atricapilla
GCTATTTTTGGAACTGCTTTATTTGGAACTACTTCTTTGTTTACAAACTGGTGATTGTGCATAAGACTTGAGACGAAACGGGAGGGGAGTTGGGAAACCTTCTAATGCTGAATTTTAGTAGATGCCCCTGCAGATCACAAACCTTTTACAAACTGACATACTTCTATCCACAGGGGTAAGAACCAACCCCCATTTGTGGCTTCTTGCCCCTGGCTGGATGCCAGTGCCCACCAAAGCTGCTCTGTCACCCCCTCAGCTGATCGGGGGAGACAAAATTTAGATAAAGGCTCATAGGTCAAAATAAGGACAAGGAGAAATCACTCACCAGTTACTGTCACAGACAAAAAAGGCTCGATGTGGAGAAATTAGTTTAATTTCTTACCAAATTCAGAGTAGGATAATGAGAAATGAAACTGAGTCTTAGAACATCTCTCCCATCTTCCCAGGAAATCTCACTCCTGAATTCTCTCCCTCCTCCCCACCAGCATCACGGAGGGGGTGGGAAACGGGAGCAGTTCATCACAAATTGTCTCTGCTGCTTTTTCCCTCCTCACCGTCCTCCAGAGTGGGGCCCTTCCATGGGGCCTCACGTCACACCAGAAAAACTTCTCCAGCACAGGCTCATCTCTCCACTAATCCACAGGTCCTGCCGGGGTTCTCTGCATTCCTCTGTCTTGGGGTTTTTGTTCTGATTGTTTTGTTCTGTTTCTTTCATTCAGGGTTTTTTTTTTTGTTTGTTTGTTTGTTTGTTTTGTTTGTTTTTTGGTTTTTTTCCCCCATGATTTGCAGAAGAAAATGGAAATTGGTGGATCTGAATATATTCATAAAGAGGAATAGGTTGAGTAGCTGCCAAGTGCAAAGACTTTTCACATGCAAAGAGTCTGCAGAATTGTGTTTCCTGCGTTTGTTTGCCCACTGTTTATCATGGAATATTGGGTATGGGACTGGGAGTAGACCTGGCAGGTGAAGTCAGGCACTTTTGTGTGGCCCCTCAGTGAGTTTGAGAGCTCCTGTCTCTGAGAGAAGAGGAATCAGGCCACGGGCTCTTCACAGCGAGGGGATTTGGGAAACATCGTGTTTCTTTCAGTAGGATTGTGTTGCTGTTTTCCTTTCTTACAGAGCAGGAAGGGTGGAAGGGAGAATGAAAGTATTTCAGTGAGATTCGTCACATGTGATTTCCTCTTCAAGAAAGTCGTGCAGTCATTGCAGACTTTGACAGGAAGCCATTTTGCAAAAGGAGTGATGTGACACCTTCCTCTGTTCATTTCCTTGAGTTTCTACTGAAAAGCCAAGGAACTGGTGGGATATTTCATATTTATCCGCATCATTACATTTAACACCTCAGAGCTTTCCTTTTGATATCCTCTGTTAATTCCCAGCATCACAGCAGGAAACAAATCAATATCCTCATTCCCTGCTGCAAATATTTGACGATAAAGTTACTGATAAGCTCTAAATTAGTTTTCATAGTTTCAGAATGCAAAGTTGTAGATGTTATAGCCTTACATACCATGGCAACTGGTTCCTCTTGGCAGGTTGCTCCACTGCCTATGACAAAGATGACTTTGGCTTCATTTCAGGACAAGTGATGTGAGAAGACCGCTTGTCTGCAAAATCTTTTCCATCAAGAAAATTCCTTGCACTATGATTCACTCATGCCATATGTGGAGGAGTTAAATTGTGGGTGAGAGGCATGAAGGAAACCCCACAGGAGGAGAAATGATTTGACAGCTGATCCATGGAGCTCTTTCAGCCACCTCTAAAGAAAACGCTGTGATGTCAGTATCAGTTTCATTACACATCTGGGCTTGACTCATCTGCTACACTGAAAGAAGAAAAAAATGCAAAGAAATAATTAAAGTTCATTATTGAGTGCATAGGGAATAGCATTATTAAAGTATCTCCCTCACATTTATTTATAACCCTTCTTCCTGACAGAGCCTGACATGTTTCGCAAACACCACTGAATGATTATGTATTCTTTGCCCAAAATCTGAGGATGTTGCTCTGCATTCTATTCACCACTTGCTCAGTCAAAATTTATGTTCCTGCACAATCTGTACGTTTTCTGAGATCTCTTTGCGTAGGTACATTACTCATGAGTCCTACCAGGCATGTTTAAAATAAGCAGGGGTGGAAGGGTTCACATTTCTTTCAGAGAAAGCCAAGTTCTTCTGAGGAGTGTTGGACTGGGCACTGTCACTGAATGACAAGGTGAAACTGGACGAGAAAAATATCTCCATCCTCACAATCCACATGTTTTGGTTGGCAGGATGGAGTTCCCAATGATGACACTTATCCAGGACAACTGAGCTACCATAGCTCCTCTTGGAAAAACATCTGGGACTTCAGGATGTGTGCAATGCTCAGAAACTTCTGTAAAACTCAGCCAAGTGTAATTTCTTTTTTTTGACCAGGGCAGTGACTGTTCCTCTGGACACAGCACTGGTGAGGCCACACCTCAAGTGCTGTGTCCTTCTGGGTCCCTCAGGTCAAGAGGGGTTGGGGCATGTCCAGGGAAGGTCAACAGAGCTGGGAAAAGGTTTAGAGGGTCAGTCCTGGAGGAGAGGCTGAGGGAGCTGGGGGTGTTCAGCCTGGAGAAAAGGATGCTCAGGAGGGACCTGGTTGCTCTCTACAATTCCTTGACAGGAGATTGTGGCCGGGTGGGGGTTGTTCTCTTTTCCCAGGGAACAAGGGACAGCAAGAACCTTCCTTGCTCTACCATTCCCAGCTCCCTTCCAGCATCTGGAGAAAACAGTCAGAACAAGGCAGAGGAAATGGCCTCAAGCTGTGCCAAGGGAGGCTTGGAAGACATCAGGGAGAATTCCTTCATGGAAAGGGTGGTCGAGGTTTGGAAGGGGCTGCACAGGGAGCTGGTGGAGTCACCATCCCTGGGAGTGTTCAAGAAGTGACTGCACGTGGCACTTGCCAAGGTGGTGATTGTTCTAAAGTTGGACTCAATGATCTTAGAGGTCTTTTCCAACCTCAGTGATTCTGTGATTCTCACAAAACTAAAGCCTACATCAAAGTCCTTGGGAGACCGGCCCAGGACACAGCTCAAGGGCTTGTTGTCTCCTCTGCGTTCCCACCGGTCTCACCCCCTCCTGTTTGCCAAATGAGACCTGAAAATAGATCAGAGCAGTATGGATTAGCTGTGTGACTTTGGTGTATTAGCACAGCTGTGTTTGAGCTGGGCAGCAGCAGGGGTAAAAGCACAGGCAGTGGATGCAAATAGAAGGACTCCAGCAGAAAGGTAATGTAAACTCATCAGGGACTTTAAAATGCTGAGCCAGATCGATGCTCCTTTGCTGATGGGAAGTGTCACCTCCCTCAGCAGGCAGTGTCAGTGGTTCAGGGAGAGCTTCCCGTGGAGAAAGCTGGTGTGCAGCCTCGTGATTATGATAAAATATGCAGGGATACTGTGGACTCAGTCACCTTCCACAGTTTGGTGTGGAAAATATATGTCCAACACTAACTGTGCCAACAGTTTCTTCACTCAGTGTGATCTCAGATAAATACAGAGTTTAGTATTTATCTGGAAAAGCAGGTTTTTTCCCTTTTTTTTTTTTTTTTTTTTTTAACCCATTTTTTGTCTTTATTTTTAGAAGTACCCTGTGGCAAGAAATATTCTTTTCCAGAATGTGGGCAGAATACTGGTTTTTCTTCAGAAATTAATGACAAATATTTCTTCAAGAGAAGAGAGATATTCTTGTCTAAAAATGAGATTTCCTGCTCCCCAACAGTTGGTCTGTGTATGGTAATGAAGAAGAAACAACAAGAATGTGTAGATTTTTATAATGGCTATTCTGTTTTTTGGAGAGATTTTCTGCCTTCCTTCTCCCACCCTTCCTGCTGAAATATATCAGCACTAGTGAGGGTTTCAGTCCCTGTGAGGGTCCTATCCCAGCTCCTGTCATACCTGACTGGGAGATCTGCGGATTTTGAAGGTAACCTGGATCTGCCTTTGGCTTCCTTTCAATTCCCTTCCAAGCTTTCTTTACTCTTTGTCCCCCTTTCCAAGGATCTTTGGTGTTCTTCTTTCACTCCTGCACAGTCCCTGCTCTCATTTGTTTGGTTGTCCCTCTTCCTTTGTCACCTTCTCTTATTTCCCCCTATATTGTGTTCATGTCATTCCCCTCTGTAAAATTCTTGAAAAAGCATTTGAGGGCAAACAGCACCGAAGCTGTTTCCTTCCTTGTGACACATTCCCCTTTTATAGCTTATGATATGATCAGTTACATTTCTGCCCACAACCATAGGATTAATATTTAAATTGTTCTTATTGACATAATGATACCCATTGTGAGACTAACAATATAAATATGCTGGAGGAACAGCTAGGAAAACAAGATAAGAGAGTCTCAATGCCCAGGGGACGTACACAAGGTGGAGAGTAATAGGGAGCATTATGTATTTTGCTCATCAACAATTTTTCAATGAAAGAGGATCTAAAAACTGCTGCGGTTTTCAGCATATTAAGAGTGTGAGGTGAATTGGGATTAGCTTTTGTAGTGACTCCATGTTGTGACTAACTACTTGTGACCCCAGCTTAGTTTGTGAAGTTCCTCACCCCGCTGGGGCCTGTGGAAATCCTCAGCAAATGTTGTTCTCTTCTTATTTAAAAATTTGAAGAGATGCGAAACAGGGTTGATCCAGGATTGGGAGTCTGAATGGTTAAAAAAAAAGTCTGTTTCTGCCTGATTTCTGCACTGTCCCGTAGGAGAACTCTCCTTGGAGAGAAGAATGGTGATCTTCATAACTCAAAAGTACAGAGTCATGCTGGAAATGAAACAAATGTGTTCAGTACAGGTCAATCATTAAAAATCGAAAGTCAAATAAAGGTAGAAATAACTTTTGAGAAGACACCATGGGAAAATAAAGGATCAAAAAGGACTGCATTAATAGGCAGGAAAATTTTGCTGTAACCCTCACTAGGATCAAAATTCTACCCTCACCAATGAAATCTCAGGAATTATAAATGTTTTCTTGCTGATATTCTATTTCTTAATCAGAGTCCCTCCTTGTAATATGAAAGCTCAGCCTGGAGTTTGGGAGAGAGGAGGGTGGGATTTGTGAGGAAGCCAACCTTTTGCACAGTGGCTTCAGCACTGCAGCACATCCTTCTTGGTCCATATTGGGCCTCCCCTGATTGATTGAAATTGACCTTCAGGGTTCTTCTTGCTTCTGAGCACTAAATCCTGAAGAAACAAAGTCCTCTTGTCTGACCCGAGCACATTTCTTGGGTAATCTCTGTGTCTGTTCTGTAAACTCTGTAACATCTTCAACAGACGCAGCACTGAGCATCTGCTTCCCCCTCCCTCCCCACCACTGGTTGGTTTCTAATGAAATATTTATTAAGTGAATGATATTTGCAGTCAGGGAAGGAGATAATTCATGCAAGCAATCAGCTCTGGGTTAACTGGAGAATGAAAATGTCTTGGACCGTAGCAAAAACTCATAATCAAAGGGCTCCCCAGCTATCCATCAAACAATCAATTACTGTATCCATTAGTCCCCTTTCACCACACATTAGAACAATTTACTAGACATGCTAATGTCCGGGTCATTGCTCCTTAAGGATGAGCAAACAGCAGGGGCATCTATCAAAGTTTGGATGCAGTGTGATCTCATACGCTGTGAATATATAGCTTAGATCACTTCGTACCCTCACGGTGTTAAGTCTATTAAGGACCTGGTTTGTGGGGGAGATGCTGGTTGCCTCCGGTCCTCACCAGCTGAGGGAAACTTGTCAAGAGAAGTTGAACTTTTCACATGATTCCGCCTTCTGTGTGGTGAGACAGAAGATCATTCTGTGTGACAGATGAACAAACAAACTGCATATTACGAAACCAGAGGTGGTTTTGTCACTTCTTTGTCACGCTGGCCAGGCAATTACAAACGCATTTTCTGCTCTTACGTGTGCCCTGTGGGGAAAAACAGGATTTTTCCATGAAGAGGGAATCCAAGAGGCAGCTTCTAGGGCATCACCCCAGACCTGTCTTGCCTCTCTGTCCTCACCTAGTCCCTGACCAATCTACTGGGAATTCAGCCATGCATGCTGAAGGAATCTCTGTTAATTCCTCCACAGTGTCGATTTCTATCTCTGAAGTCAACACAACTCTACAGCTAGTAGAAACAAACACATCTTAGTGCACTCAACTGAGGTACATAAAATATATTGTTTTCCATTAAAAAAAAAAAAAAAATCTGTCAGGGTTTTTGGTCAGGGTTTTTGGGGGCGGGGAGTTGTTTTTTTTGGGGGGGGTGTTTTGGTTTGGTTTGGTTTGGTTTTTGTTTGGTTTTTTGTGGGGTTGGTTTGTTTGTTTTGCTGGGTTTTTATTGTTTTGTTGTTTTTTTTTTTTTTTTAAGTTGTTTTGGATTGCTTGGGTTTTTTTCCCCATAGTCTCCCTCGGCCACTGCTGGGCATGTGTAGTGTAAATCTCTACTTCTGAGCCTGATGTTCAAGGCTCCCTTTATAGTCTATGGCATAGTCTTGTGTTAAGTAGCTGTCAATCTTTTTAATCTGGAGAATAGGGCTCTTATCTTTATTGACTTTATTGACCATGTCTCCATTGATTATAGTGGGAGTCTTAATCAGGAGCTTGGATGCCAGTGCCTCCACTGTGGGTGTGTAAAGCTGGAGAGGTGGATTTCTGGCAGTTCAATTTGCCTGATCAATTCAAACAAAGATATCCACTGTGCAAACATCTCAAATCGGTGTTAAGAGGGATCCCACTCACATGTCAATGCCCCCAGTCCTGAACCAGCATCTGCCTAATTTATCCCTCCTTCTCTGAATGACACTTGATATCTGATGGAACAAAGTGGCAGCTCTGTTAACAGGGTAAAGCTCCTTGTCTCTATTGCCAGTGGAGAAAAGGCCAAAAAAATGAAGGGCAGAACTTTATTGGATTGAATCTCCTGCTGGAGAAACACACTTCACAGTTTTGAGTAGACAGGGAGCAGAAGGAAATAAATTCCCTGCAAACACCCTTCCTGTGGTTCAGTGTGATCCCTTTGTCCCTCTGGAATTCATGGGTTCAGTGGCAGTGTCTGCCCCCAGGTGTGTTAGTCAGGAGCTTCTTGTGCAGTGAAAACCTGAGTTTACGTGACAAAAATCTCATTTTCACTCACACAAACTTACAGAGGAGCAGCAGAAAACTGTTGCCTTTCCACAGAGAGAATCCTGTTCTAATATGGGTTTGCAGGCAAGAGGTCTCTTTCAGGGAGTGAAATATGATTTTAATTCAGTGAATGTGTCCCAGCCTTTCAGAATCAGTTCATTACTTCTTTACTACTGTAGGAGTGGAAAATGATCAGATTTGGGTCCTTTGGGACTTGGTCAAATAGTTAGGAAAATTATCAAGATGCAACAGGTCAACCAATCAAAGCCCCATGCAGCCTTTTTGAGAGTGAACTTTAACACGTGACAAAATTTCTCCTGCGTTTGGGTGGAAGTTTCCAACAGAAATATAATTTTATGGCACAAGCAATGAAATCTTCGAGTTCATGGCTTGGCAGATACAGAGAGAACAAAAAAGCGCATGAACAGGGCAAGTAAAATAACGTGAAGTATATAGTCTATAAACATCAGATGAGAAAATGAGGGAGCTAAATAAAATAATCTTGAAGAAAGTATCAATAAAGACACGATTACAGTCTATAAATACTTTCAAGGTGAAAATACAAATGAAGACCAGGTGAATTATTCACAGAGTTAAATGATAAAAGCCAGGCTAGCCTGATGGTAGGAAAGAAACGTGTAGGTTAAGTGCTAAAACTAATAAAGAACACTTGTGTGGATGGTTAAAACCCCATCAGTTTGCAAAGTCAATAGCACAGTTAAAACAGAAGTAAAATAAATAATAATGATAGTGCAATAAAAATCTGTGGTAGAAATTATCTGAATGTTTATCTGTGGCCTCTCCTGCCTCTGACACAGTTAAGACATTGTCCTGATATTAACTGGAAAAATGGGCAGATTATGGACGATTTTGTTACATGTCACGTTCCGGAGGCGCTGAGCTGAAAACCTTTCAGCATTTTTTTTTTGTCTTAATCCTTTTGCTGAATGCTTTATTTTGGAAACAGTTCAGGTAGCTTTTCAGCGCTCATGAAAGCCTGTATGCTAATGGGGCGGTGTGGGACTGAATGAGGAAAGGTTAACATCTCTGCGAGCGTATATCACCGAGACAGCACCGCGCACCTGAGGATAATAAAGCTGCTCTGCACCGCTTCCCCTCCTGAAACTTCCTATTTCTTGTCACTGTTTGGAAGGTTAAATTCACTTCATCCTGCCCTGTAAAGAACTTACGCAGGGTAAATTAGCCAACTGCCAAATTCTCCCTATTTCATTCTCGCTGGACAAACTCAGAAGCAAGATTTTGTTCCCTTTAGCAATGTTTACACTTCCTATTTTCATTATTTCACTTTGCAGGCACTTTGGTGCCAAATGCACCTCTGTGTCTAAATTTCCCTAATAGCATTAGTTTCTCTTCCCTGAGACACTGCCTGTCTCAATAATAACTGCATCACTATTCTTGAGGAAGAATATAATTTTCTTCCTGCTGTTCTTGTGTTTTTCTCCAAACCAGTAAATGTTCTGACTTGATGTGACTTGAAATTCAAGTTGTCACTCTTCATTTTTCTGGAGAATGAAGCTCATATCCTCTGAGCAAGGTTGACTGTTGTAAAATATTTCCAGTGAAACACTGTCCTCTTGTCCATGTCAGTCCTTGCTGTCAGTGCACAGAGAAATCAGGCCAAGCATTTCCTTCCCTTCAGTTAAACTTATATTTTAAGGTTGTTTACAGGCTGGGAGATTAGACTGAGTTGGGTGGGAATTATCACTGTCCAGGAAAAAGAACCATCAACCCTTCCTGTATGGACAGGTGGGCACTAGGAAAGTTCTGTTGATGTTTTGGGGCTTTAGTGGCAACCCTTAGAGGGACAGAAGCCATTTCACCAATTTAGTTGAAAATGTGATCTCTGTTTCACTGAATATATCTCTTTAGGAACAAATGCTACAGATCCTTTTAATTGTAAAAGTTCCCATCTAACTGGGCTCTGCTGTGCTGTGCTCTTCCTGTACACTTAAAAAGGCAACACTATAATCAAATTCAAATTTCCAAGTGTCTTTATTTCATCTCATTATTGCCACTTGGATGATTGTGTCCCTTGAGCTGTAACATCTGATATTTGGAGTAAAAGGGAAAAAAAAGTTGGTTTGAAGCATGGGGAGATTATAACAGGAAATCAATTCTGTGTCCCCCCAGCATGAGAAAGTCATGGATCATTTGTAGTGAGTCCTGAGGAGGCCACAAAGATGTTCAGGACGCTGAAGCACTTTTGCTCTGGAGCCGGGCTGGGTGAGCTGGGGATGTCCAGCCTGGAGAAAAGAAGGATCCAGGGAGACCTGAGAGCCCCTTCCAGTTCCTAAAGAGACCCTGAGAAACCTGGAGAGGGACTTTGGACAAGGGCTGGGTGCGCCAGGAAATGGGCAAATGACCTCAAACTGAAGTAGGGGAGATTTAGATTAGATATTAGAAATAAATTATTTAGTGTGAGGGTGGTGAGGCCCAGGCTGAGATTGCCCAGAGAAGCTGTGGCTGCTTCTGGAAGTGGGAAGGCCAGGTTGGACAAGGCTTGGAGAAACCTGGGGTAGTGGAAGGCGTCCCTGCCCATGGCAGGGGTTGGAGTGAGATGATCTTTAAGGTCCCTTTCAACCCAAACCTTACTCTGGTTCTATGTTATTCAAAATGAGACTCTTTTGTGGATGGTGCCAAATTGTGGTGGGATGATGAGGTGTTGTCCCACCCTGCTGCTCAAAGCTCAGCTCCTGCTTTCATCCTTCTCTCCCACAAAGGGGACCCCACTCTCACAGGGGGGCAGGAACTTTGTCTTGTGTCCCCAGCCCTGTTCCCATCAACTGACCCCCCACCCCTCCAAGGCTCTTCCAAATGTGTAGTGACAAGAATCCTGATTTTTGTCCCAATTTGGGATCCAGCTTTTGGCCAGGAACAGAAACATCCTGGCAGTGCAGGGGCTGTAAAATGGGCAGATATTTTTTACAGTCACTAGATGAGAGTGGTTCTCAATATCAGCCTCTGAGCATTTGCTTGGACACTGAACAGTCCACTGAAACCCTGCCAAAGGCCAGGAACAAAGAGAGATTAAAAAACTGATGCCAGGGGAGTTTTGTGGGAGTCAAATATTTCTAAAAATAAAACTGGCTGAGCAGTCCAAAAAACAAAATGTAAAATACAAAAGCAGTAGATTTGGTTTTTTTTTTTTTTTTTTTTTTAGAAAGAGACATGCTTTTTATTTCCAGCATCTTTCTTCCTTTCCACTGCTCCAGAGTGGCACTGTGCCCGTGCTAGGGGCTGTCTCTGCTGCAGGAAATCAAGCTGAATTTGGTTCTTGACTCTATGAGAACACAGGAAAAGAAGACTCCTCACTATTTTAAATTTTTTGGTACTAGATGGGTGTTAATGGATGAGCCAGTGGTTCATTCTCCCTCTTGCTTGCCTTTCTAGCAGGAACCTGCTCACCAGCTGTGCAGCACATATGTTGGGAGGCAGGGACGACACGGTAGTTTCTAGACAGCCTTGATGTGTCTGTGAGCTCTTTCAGGCATGGCCCATTTACACAAATGCTGGGTGTTTCAGCTGCTCAGCAAGGGAGCTGAGGGCAGGGAGGCTCTGCCTTGCATCAGGATCCAGGGAGAGCACAGAGCTCAGCTCTCAGACAGCACCGCCAGCCAAAACCTGGCGCCAGCAGAGATGTGCAGAGACAGGGAGTGCTGAGAGTATTACACAGACAGCCAGGAAAGGGCAGGAACAGCTTTAGGAACGCGTTGTGATGCTGTAGCAACACTGGTGAATGTTCTCCTTCCTGGCAGTCTTAAAGGAAGGCTTATCCACTTGCTCAGTGTATGTGGAGGTGCCGCCTGAAGCTGGTGGCAGCCCAGGCAGTCGGCTTTGGCGGGGATGGACGCAGTCAGGCTGAAGTCACTCAGTGAAACGGGCTTGAAAAGCAGAGCACGTTGGGTTACAGAGAGGGGAGATGTGTGCCTCTCTTCACTGATGCTGTTTTGTTTCACTCACATCGCCATGGGACCGGTTGGAGTTCTGGAAACATAGATTTTGGGATTTTAGTTTATGGTAATATATATGAGTTAAGAGAGAGGATTTTGGGTGTTGTCTAAGTCCATCTTCCTTCTTCTTCATGGGTTTAGGTGGTTTTCTGTAACTGGGTGAAAAAGGTCTGCATTGCAGGACTTGGGTGGTCATTGTTGTGTCAAAAACAAATAATATAGGTGTCACTTCGTAATTGGGGGATTACAACTTAAATAAAGAGTTAGAAGCTCACCATTTTACCTCATTTTCCTAGCATGCTAATTGTAGCTCACAGCTCATGAGTCTGTAAATACTGTACATAGATAATAAACCTTCCAAGCCTGAACTCGAAATCTGTGTTTCCTGTGTATTAGTCATCCTGACCTTGGCAGAGAAGAACAGAAGCCCAAACTGTTACAGCACCATCTATTTGCATGGTAGATAAAGCTGCCAAATCAAGAGGAAAAAACGAAGGAGAAGGACTGGAAATAGGAGCAGAACAAGACGCTGCTCCTTTCAATCAGACAGGGTGAAAGTACGTGGCAAAACGTAGCCCTCACGATCAACTGAAGTTTGACCTAGAAGCTGATGATCTCCACGAGCAAAATATGAGTGTCAGCCCCACCATCTAAGCCTGGTAGGAAGGGCATTCCTCCTAAATTTGGTCTTCACTGTGGGGAGAAAATGTGCTGTGCTTCTTAAAAGCACATGAGTTATCAGAGAGCTAAACCTCGGGCCCCTGGCTTATTTTCTTTTTCTTCATCTACCACAGACAGGTCATTTAATTCTCCCACCCTGAGTACAGTAAGAATGACTCTGAACTCGAGCAGCTCTGGGTGATGAGGTCAGGATTGCTTAGAATGAATTTGGTGAAGTAATAAAGTCTTGAAGGCAAGCTAAAGAAGAGGAAAACAGTAGGAGGTATGAACTAGGTACTCTAAGTCTCTTCCAGTTCCAGGAAGCTGAAAAGATTTTCTCAGTCCTCATGACTGCAGAGACCTGAATGAGTAAATTTTAAAATGCTGAAAAGCAAGCTAGTAAAATGCTTTCTGTTTATACATTTTCCCTAGAATTGGTAATTTCTTGCAGATTCTGTTGTAGGATACTGGGGGTCAGGCTGGTTTTCTTGCTCAATTTCACATTCCTTTCATTCAAAAGTAAACACCTTGATCAAGAGTGGAGACAGAAACACATGAAGGATTCTAGTTAATTTAAATAAAAAATGCGTTTCAGCCCTTCTCCTTTATGCTAATTTCCCCATCCTGTTTTTTCTCATGCTACATTGGTGCAGAGTAATCAAATTTGCATAAGTTGAAGAAAATGCTGAATCCATTTCTGTATTTGGCCGTGTCAATGATGCATGCAGGAAGGATTCAACACATTTTACCTGAAAGTTGTCCTTGTTGTGGTAATTTTAAATTTGGCCTTTTTTGAGGGAAAAGGAAGAGCAGGCAATGGTTAATTTGTGGTTTCTTGTGATGCATTTCTTTCCCAGTTGTTGTGGGAAGCTCCTCTCCTAAGACAATAGAGCTCAGATTACCAATCACTGCAGTGATCTTCTGTGTGAAAGATAATGCAAAATTGTAAAATCACTATTTCTCTCCCTTAAAAGATTTAGAAGTCTCAGGCTGCTTGTTCTGTGCCTGCCTGAGGCCTTTCTACCTGTAATTGCTTTGGGCTTTTGCTTGGCATTGTACAGCTCTAAATCTCATTGAGCCTGCAAGGTTAGTTGTTTTGGAAGGATGGTTTGAGAGTGATCATCTAATCCAATTTATCTGTCAGCCTTAACCTGGCTGTATTTTGGGGATAGTCAGGCCAAACTGGCTGCTCTGTGTCATTTTTGTCCCAGGCAGCTTCGCAGTGCAAACCTGCGATTAAAAATGTGTCAGGCAGGGTAACTCCAGCAGTGCTCTGCACTGTGGCCCTCCATGCATGGTGTTTTATTGATCTCTAATGCAGACACTCCAGCCTCATTATTCTACACGCAATAAAATGTGAATCTCTGAGCCTGGATGCTGCTGAGAATAGGAGATCCTCGTAAAGGCTTTTTATGTGTCTATATGTACTATAAAGCAAGAGATAAACATCTCTGCATTTGCATTTGGTTTGAAAGCCAGAGCCAAATGTTACCCAAGGAGATGTGAGAGTTTGCAGGAGCTGTGGGAGGTGTAGTGGTTGCTGCTGGAGCTGGTCATATCCCTGCTGGAGGTGCAGGAGGCTTCTGGAGACTGGGGAAGATGGAGCAACCTTCCTTGGTTCACTCCCTGAATCATATAGAAGCTCTGAAAAAAGAGCTCTGAAAAAAGCTCTTTTTTCATGGTTGTAGAAGATTTCCTTGGAACTGCCTGCAGTCTGTAGTACAAAATTAGCTCAGACAAGTGAGACTGGCTTTACCTGTGCTCCTATAAACTGGGAGGTAACAAGGAATTTGTGAATGGTGCTGTGCATATCAAAGGTCCCTCCCGGGCCTTGCAGCCCAGCGATGCTCCAGATGCTTGAAATGTGCATGAGAATGGAATAGTGGTCAGAGAAAAAGGAACTTGTGCTCCTTCTTATTCTCCAGAATTAGTTGTTCAGTCCAGGTGGGGGACTGCTGGCTCAAATTGAACTTTCTGTCAACCAGGACCCCCAGATCCCTTTCCAAGGGCTGCTTTCCAGCATCTTGCTCCCCTTCCCCACTCTGACAAGAGCTCTGCCACCTCCATCCCAAGATATTGAGTTTATATCCTCTTCCCAAACTTTCACACACAGAAATTAAACCCTCCTCCCCAGGGCACAGGCCTGGTGGAGTTTGGAGTGGAAGGAGGTGCTGTAGAAATGGGTTTATGTTGTCTCATTCCAGGCTTAATCAAGTTCTCTTCTCAACTGTCTTCATGCCGAGGTTGAAAGTAGAGTTTGTGAGTGTCTTCCTCAGCCCTTCATTCTCCTGTCCCTGTGGGGTCACTCACCTGGTGGACAGTCTGTAAATCCAGCTTCAATAAATATTGGTCATTTACATCAACTCTTGCAGTTGTTTTTGGCAAGACTGTGAGAGGCCCATCTTATTTCTCACCTTTATTATCCGTCATGTATTAACCTGACCTGCAGGGTGTGTGTGTGTATCCCTGTTTGCCCCTGTTGTATAATTTTTGTCTATATCTTCAGGTTCTGGGGAGGATTGGAGAGGAAATTTTCCTCTGAAATCACTAAACATTTCTCTGACACTAAAAGACATTTCTCATCCATCTCCAGTCAATATTTCATGCCCCGAATTTGTGGTGAGGGAACACCCTTGTAACTGGCAATCAGGAATGTCATAATTGAAGTTAGTGATGCCAAAAAGAGCTGCAGGGCTGGGAGGTGCCAGGACACTCTCACTGCTACGGGGGATTCCCAGCCCTCTGAAGATGGACTGAGAGGGCTGGCTGGTGTTATGTTAGCTGGAGTTCCCATCGGATTTCTGCTTCTCTGTGGAATAAAGACCATATGGGAGCCAGAGGAGAGGTCACTTCAGTCCCTTGCTTGGTGATTCTGTGTGACAAGAGTTGTCAAGTTTGTGAAATTCTGTATGTTCTGATAGATGAATGGGGAGTAAGGCAGGACCAAGGTTGAGGGGGGTTATTTTTGGAGGGGTCTCAGACATGCAACTTCTGAGGCAAAGATTTTACTGCTGATAAAGTACAGGCGCTGACAGAAGCTGTCACCATCCAGATAAAGCCTTTTTTTTTTTCCCCCTATCAGCAGCTGCATATAGCATCTCCCCATTGGTAGAATAAATCTGATAAAAAAATGTAGCTGTAAGCAGCAATGATTTTATCCTGGTGAAAAGATTTTATCCAACAAGAAAAATGTTGTGCCTGGGCATAATTTTTCAGATACGATGAACAACAGCATGGTATGACCCTCAATCCTAAGGATTTAGTTTTTAAAAAACTACTGAGCATATCAGATATACTCAACTTTTCCTCTGCTATATTTTTTTTCCCATTGGCAGAGTTCAGTTTATAGATACTTGACAAAGTATCTTTATACTTTGTATAGATCTTGACAAAAATCTGCCAGAGGCAGATTTCAACAAAAGAACAACTTCAAACACATCCAATTAACAATTTATGAAAGGAAATCCGACAGAAAATTACACAGAGATTCACAGGGCATAACATTTGGCACTAAATCAAATTTATCGTGGAAATGCCTGTACAGGGAGTTATGGCCCCTTCCAGTGCAGTGTCAAAGGGAACTTTATCTGTGGAGGCTCAGCGAGTGCCCTCCATCTGATCTTTCCTTGCTATAAATAAAATGTTTTGTCAGACATGGCAATGAACATAACTCAGAAGGGAATGAAGAGCACTGATAAGCCTGGCTATACGCGGCTTTCAATCAGAAGCATTAGAAGTGATTAGATTTCTTCACAGTTTCAGATTTAAGATTTTTTTTTTTTCTTCACTTTATCACAGAAATGAGGGGCTCAGTACCATGGACAGAACAAAAATCACTTTCTTTTTTGTTAGCGCAGCATACTGTGCGGGTCGTGGTGACTGTATTTAACATTATTATGGAGCCATTTTCATGTCTGGAAGGAAATATCAGCCCCTCTGCATCCTGTTGTTTTAATGATTCACTCATTCAGCAGCCGTGGTTGGATTTTTTTCGGAAGATGTTAAGGATGCAAACACATGTAATTGCCTTCAGCAGCTCTGAAATTAACTTAGGCCCCTACTTTGTTTAGGGAAAAAGATCTATGTCTAGACCTTTACGTATTTAAACACATGGATAGCTGCTTTTCTTCTAAAAGATGACTGAGCAGCAGCCCTTGCAATGTGTTTTCTGAGTAATTTGCAGGGGGACCTGTTATTTACATATACCGGGCCCAGCAAGTGAGGATGACAAAGAAAGTTGACACAGGCCAAAATAAAGAATATTTATGGTACAGCTGTGTTATTCCATGGACTAACCTAATCCGAAGAACTGGTTGCTGCCACTCCTGCTATCCCCGTGCTCTCACATCAGAGCAGGAAACATTTGAGCACTTGTAAATTTGTTGTCTTTCCACTGAAATTCAGACCTGCATAGCACAAGCACGGCTTTGAGTGTCCTTTCATGGACATTGAGGTGCTTGGTGCAGCGTCCTTGCTGTGACCAGAGCGCACAAATTCCATCAGAACGCTTTTCCTGTGTCTCCATAAGGCAGATTCTTGGGATCTTCCAGCCCACTTGGCCATGTGCAGTTTGCCTCTGCTCATCTGAGCCCACTGGTGAAGATGAGAGGACACCTCTGTCACTAAATGAAGCATTAGAATACCCCAAGGTTTTTTCCAGAGTCCATTAATACACTCTTTTGGCACTGAAACACTCTACCAGGGAAGTTAGTGTCCAAGGCACATAATAATTAGTGAATAAAACACCCCAGAGTATCTTAATCCTATTAAAATATGTCTTATTAAGTGTAAATTAATCTTTAACCTAATTTTAAATGATGATTTTCTTCTTGTAACACACCCTTTCTCAGTAGATCTCTGGAAAGCAGAAGGTGCAACTGAGTAAGACATTAATGTCAAAGATTTTAATCTTCTGTTCATATTTTGAAAGATACTTGACTGTTTGCTGCTGATTTTCCTATTTCCTTCTACTTCTCCCATCAACCACTTCCTTCACCACATTGTGTTATTTTGTTGTACCTCCAACGGGGTATGGTGATAATAATGAATTAATTTTGTAAGACAAATTCTAAGTGTAGGCAAATGTAAAAAATCTTTTGTTTCTAAATACAGGAATTGCATACTTTTTAAAGAGTTAAAGCAGAGAGTTAAATAAACATTTCCAGACTCAAGTCCTCCCAGTCCTTCCAGTTCTCCAGTCCTGTGCCCTTCCATTTAAGTGCCCCACAGCCTCCCTTCCTGTTCACACTGTGGGATTTCAGGGGAATTAACACTTTTGAGGATGTAGCCACAGTAAGACAGCAAAGGCTTTTATTTTTCAGGCACAATTCCCAGTATTTGGGCTTCAGATACATCCAAATTCAGAGAACTGAACATCCCCCTGAGTACTTGTTTTCTGCTGCAGCTTTCAGAGGCTTTGGGGACGTTTGGGTCAAGGAGGTGCTGTGGCCGCTGCCATTTCTCCTTTCAACTTCAGATCATAAGAAACACTTGGCTTATTTTTTTATTGTAACTTTTGGTTAGGAGTCAAAGCGCAGCTCGAGACCAAGTCAGAGGACAACGAAAATTGTTTGAAGTGGAATCCTCATGCAGTTTTAAGGTTGGAGCCTTCAACAGCACCTCTTAGTTTAGGACTTGAGCTCAGCCTCCAAACCAGCCTTGAGTCAGTTCATTCTCCAAGTCCAGTCAGTATTGAACCTGACACAGGCACAGAACCTAAGGGCTGGGTGGAGAAGACTTTGTTAAACCTCTGCCCCTACTTTTTGTGTCGATCAAACCAGTTCTTGAACAGGATTTTAAAATCTGGACCTGAATATAAGTGCAGCTCCCAAAATAGAAGAAAATGGTATCTTGGGGCTTATAAAACAAGTTAGAGACTTTTAAAAAAGAGGGAGACAAGTTTATTAAACAGACAGATAGGCCATGGGTGGATGATTTTAAACTGAAAGAGGAGATATTTAGATTAGATATTAAAAAGAATTTCTTTCCTCAGAGGGTGGTGAGGCCCTGGCACAGGTTGCCCAGAGAAGCTGTGGCTGCCCTGTCCCTGGAAGGGTTCCAGGCCAGTTTGGATGTGGTTTGGAGCAACCTGGGATAGTGGAAAGTGTCCCTGTCCGAGGCAGGGGGTCAGATGAGATGATCTTTGGGGTCCTTTCAGCCTCAGCCATTCTGTGATTCTGTGACTGTGATCAGATGTGTCAGAAAAACCAGGTCAGCTCCACAGAGTGAACACCACAAACCTGTGAGCTGCTCAAGCTGATCACTCTACACTCACATCGCTGTAAGTGCGCGCATTTTTTAAGCTGTGCTGTTTATCTCATAAATGGAGAAGATTGGGACCTTTGTGTTTTGAATGTTGCAAGTAGGATCACAAAGTCTTCAAGACAAATGAGTAGGATTTCTCTGTGCCCGAGAAAGTGTCTAATTCAGGAAGAATTTGCAGGGAAATTAAACAAGTTGAATGCATTATTCTTCAGCTGCACATCAACATTTTGTTCTATCAGAACTGGAAAATTGAAGTTGGTTACTGGGGCCCAAAAGTAGCTCAGGAGATCTGACTTAAGGTCCTAAAATTTCCTTTGAGACTTGAAATGTTTCCTCTCATGTAATTTTCTTTTCTCCTCTTCACCTTTTCACCACTGTTTATGCCATCTCTTATATTAACATTTTCTTTCCCCGCATTAAAGCAGTGTAAAACCGAAAAACACTCATGCTTCCTTTGCTTTCTTTCCCTTCTCCCATCTCAGCAGAGCCCTAAGACCCCTTTCTCTGACCTGCCTGATGATGAGAAGATCTTTAACGGGGGCGATGGCGTGTGGCAGAACCAGGGCCAGGACCAAGCCTTGCTCTCAGAAATCACCGAGGAGGATTTGGAAGCCATCCGCCAGCGGGAAGAGGCCATTCAGCAAATTGAGGTCAGTAACCTCCTCCCACCACGGTTCTGTGAGCTGGGGGTGCAGAATCCTTGCCTCGAGCCTTGCTCAGCATGGAGGGAACACTGATTTGCATCACTGCCAGTACAGCGTCGCTAAAAACGGGGGGGATTATCCAAGGATTTCTAAACATGGGAATCAGTGGTAGAAGGAAAAGTTGGAAATCCGTATGATTTGTAAGGAAAATGACAAGAGCTAATTAATGCTCATGGGCTGATGGCTGGGTTCTTCCCAGTGAGTCTTCCACAGCAGAGTCTGTGGTGAGGTGTTTTTACTGAGCTGGGTTCTGCAGCAAAACAACTTCAGTGCGCGCAGACCTGAAATTCGTCACAGGCAAAAAACCACTCAGCTTTACCATTAGGGAGAATAACAGGTAGACAAAAGGAAATAACTTGTTAACCTTTTCAAATTATTCAATATTTTGCTGTATTAATTTGGACATTCTTGATGTAGTTAAAAGAGGACATATTATTTTTATTCCTTTTTTTTTTCAAAAGCACTGTAAAAATATGCAACAAAAGGAACAAAAAGAGGCCTGAATAAGTTAAACATCCCACATTTTTCTTTTTATACTTCCCTTTTTATGCTTTTGAGAAACTCTTATTAGTTGAATTTAAGCGATAAATGGGTAAAACAAGAACATGTTAAACCCTCCTAATCTGTATGCTTTTACAGACCTAAACTCAAGATGAACCAAAAAAAGAGGGCTTCAGAATAATCAGAACATTTAATTAAGGCCTATACTTTGTCCTTTAATTGGATTGAGCTAATTTTATCAGGATAGATTTTGGGTTGCAGTACAGCAGGAATTATGATTGAGTTAACAGTGCAAAAAGGGGACAAAAGTTCCTGCTGGCTGCTGGTGCTTTGAGGTTGGGACTTTTGTTTGCAAACAGTGATGGCCACATATGACTCAACTCTCCAAATCAGAAATTTTGACAGTTTTACAGAAGAGGGTCGAGGTCAGTGTTTGTCTAATTTCTGTTGTGGTTCACTGAGCAGAGGTGAATGAGCTTTGCGGACTTGTGTCCATTACTAGGGGTGAAACTGTCAAAGAATATTCTCACACTAAGTATCTTTGGCTGTGAATTGTCATTTTGCACTTTGAGGGATCTCAGTGCATCCAGCAGGACAAACTTTAGGGAACTTTGTTGCAAAGCAGGTGCATGTTTTGTGCTGTTCCTGCACTTTGATGTTCAGGAGGAATGGTAGCAAATGGATTTCTGAAATGAACTTGTGAATGACACCACCAGCTCACTGGAGATAAGTGAGAACAGTCTGAGCAGAATCTTGAGCCATGTTGTCTGGGGTTCCCTGCTTGAGCAAGGATGTTGGACCAGATGACCCCACTGTGGTGCCTCAGCCACTCTGTGGTTCTGTGATTTTGTGATCCCTTTTGTTTGAAATGTAGTCTGAGCCTTTTTCAGTTTGTCTTTACACTACCCCTGTCCTCCCCTGGAAAAAAAAAAACCCGCATTTAATAGCTGCCCATTAGGCAGTGGGGAATGACAACCCCCGAGGCAGCCTTAAGCACGCCAGCTTTGGAAAGTCAAGACGTGCAGTTGTGTCTCCTTGGAGAGATCTTTATTTATTTTGCTGGTTAAATCCCATTTCTGCGCCACAATCTGATGTCTCTGCACCAAGTTCCACAGGACCATGTGGCCATGGTGGGGTAGTTAGAGGGGGAGGGAATCCAATCCCAATCCTAAATAACTTAAAAATAAAAAAAAAAAAACCCACCCAAATTCTATGTTCATGTATTGTGCACAGTTTGTATCTATTGATTTGATCCTGGATATCTCTCTGCCTAATATGGATTACCTCTGAATAGCTGAGTTTATGTAATTAATGACTTAGTCAGCTGAAGCAGTTAATGTTGTTAAGGCTTTTGCTTCCTGAGAATGTGTGCGCTCTCTTTTTACCTGTTTTTTCCCCATCCCCTCTATCCATTTTGCTTTGCTGTCAAAGATCCCTGTTCATCCTTTAATGAGGACTGCATTCCACAAACATTATTTCAAATGTAGCTTAAACATTTCTCCTCAGGGGGAAAACATTTAGGACTGATGGTATTTTGTTTAACATCTCTTTTGAAAGAAATATAATGAAAATGAGTTTTTTGGACAGCATTGTTCCTCTCCCCAGCTGTATTTGAATAAGCAGATGGTGCTTTTAAATAATTTTCACTGTGTTTTGCTTTTCTGTTTGTTGACTCACATGAGCATATTTCCTGTGAAAGGACTCATCTTGCGCATTAAAACTTCCCCGTTTTCAGTAGAAATTGTGATTCCTTGAGCACACAGTCACCACCACCACCACTTTTTTCCACAATATTTTCATAACCAGTGAGTAGCCAAGAGGGTTGAAATGACACATTATTCCTAACTGTCAGACATAACTAATAAAGTAAATTTATTGCCAATTTGATGAATAGCATTTGTTGTCCTTCGTTCTTTGGGGACCAGAATGAAGAACAGACCTGTGCAGAACTTGTTTTGTGCAAGTAGATTGGTCTCACTGGGATTTCCATGTTGCTGCATACCCAGCACCAGAAACATGCAGATTTTGAGCAGCACAGGAGAAATTAAAGGACATCACATCTTCTGATTACACACAACTTTAGAGAAGCTCATGGTGCTGGTACCAGTCATGGGTTTTTTTTTTAAGAGACACTAAATTTGCCCTTTTTGCAAGAAAAACCTTCTTTGTTGCTGAAGAAATGAGGAAATAAATTCTCTCGTCTTGTGTCCTGAAAAACAGATATAAAATTGTGCCTGTAATAGATATTTTCTTAATGTTCCAATGACTTTTTCCCACTTGTGTGTTTTCCAAAATCTCTTCAGAGGTTCAGGTTAATGGGACATTGTTCTCTGTCAGGAACATCCCTCGAGGCACTTTGCAGTTCACAGTTTCCACCTAGACAGATAACAGCCAAGTCAAAAGTTCACCTGGCTGTTCATTTTATTTAAATGTGCTCCTTTTGCTATTGCTTGCAGATTAAAACCAGAGACGTCTGCAAGGGAGATGTCTAGCCAAAACCTTACATTTTGGATAAAGATCTTTATTGCTTGGAAATGTCAAAATCTGGTAGGACACAGCAGCCTTGACACAAGCGTTATTTCTTAAAATATTGCTTTGAACTGTTATATAAAACCTATTTTAACTTGAACTGTATTGGCAGTGAATAATAGATGCCATAACAACTTTATATATAGCACTGTAAAATGTGCCATCAGAAATACATGAGCTGAACTGTAATGTGCATTGTCAGTGCTCAGTGCTGGCACAAGCTCTGTCACAGCAAATATATATATATAATATATATAATTTACCTTCCCATGCCTTTCATTTGCACCTGTGGTCATCTGAAAAATGGGAGGAGATAAAAGTTTGAGAAGAAATGGATAAGCACTGAGTGGGGAACTTCACAGAATTTCAGCTGGTGCCTGGAAGACCTATAAGAAAAAGATTCTAAATGCTGTATTGATCCAGAAAGTCTCCTGTGATCCTCTCCCTGCAGACAGCTTCCTCAGGGGTGATGAGAAAGGAAAATGAGGAAAAACTCCCCCAAGATGGTCCACTACCCCTTTTGCTCTCTCACAGCAGTTTCTCATCCTCATGCTGTGCTTCCAGGTGGGCATTCTTCTACCTTGGAGAGTGGGAGGTGTCCCTGCCCATGGCACAGGGGTTGGAACAAGAGGATCTTTAAGGTCCCTTCCAACCCAAACCACTCCGTGATTCCATGACATCCTGAGGAAAGCAAAACACATCCCCGGAACTGCATTTTAGTTGATGCATCCCTTGGCTAAAAAGGAGAGAGATGGACAGGTTGTGGCAACAGGTGTGAGGAAAATGCTTTTATTTTTAGGAGAGGTTGTTCCCTCCGGGTCGTTGTTGAGAAATGTTGATGTTTGTTCCCTATCTGTTTTGAAGAGAAGTGATAGATGCCAGCCTCCATGCCTGTCACTCAAGCCTTTGTAGGCAGATAGAAAACGAAACACAACAAAAATAAAACAAAAGAAAGCCCCACAGAGTCTGGCAGAGTGTGTTTGTTAGTTCAAACATGTTCTTGTTCCCTCATTACTACGTATCATTTCTTGCTGAGGTGTGTTTTCGGTAAAATCTCTCACTGATGGTTGCAGTTTAGAGGGTTTAGTGCGAGCTATTTTATACCTTTCATCAGCTTCAATAGTCCTGGGCTTTGACTTACGAGGGCTCAGCCTGTCTCTTCACAGAGGCTTTTTGACTCAGAGTAATGTATAAATAACACAAGATCATGACAAGCACCATCTGTGAACGATCTGGCGCCCTGTGAGTGTCAAGCTCTCCTCGTGACAGCGCTGGGGACCCTAATTATCCTGAGCTTCAGAGCTGCCTGCCGGATTGACATGGCCATCCCTGGGACTGGTATTGAGTTGTTCCCGAAAGAGCCACCTCCAGTATCCTGCCCAGTCTAATTTAAAATGACCTGAGCTGCAGGACTGCTACCATTTATTTCAGGAGACTATTTCACGGTCCATCAGGCTTCGGTGTTGATGAAATGCTTCCCTCTGTTCTTGCTAAAGATCCCTTTCTCATTCTCAGCTTTTTACACCTAGTGAAACTCTGCTGGACCCTGCAAATAATTCTTCTTCCTCTTTGGCTTTTAAACTCTTCAAATGCTAGCAGTTATCCTCCTTTTCACAAGTTGGTCTCCCTGGCTTTTCAGACACTTCAGTGCTCTCTTCTCAATTATTTCCCATTTGTTATTTTTTGGTCCTGCAGCAGCAGACTGTACATAGGATTTTGGTGTTGTACCGGAGCTGAACAGAAGAAATGTGTAAAAAGCCCCGTGGATGCAATTCAGAGCTAACAAATCCTGATGGAAAATTTCTAGTTAACTTTTGCACTGATAAATTAAACTAGAACATGCTCATTACACTTTTTAATTGTTAAGCATATCCTGACACACTTTTGACCCAGATTTGCCAGTGCTTACCCTGTTACTGACACAGTTTGAGAGGTAATGCTTTCTAGAGGCAGCTTTGGTGCAGCCACACTGTTCCGAGGGTAAGGGGATTTAATTGTGTGCATGCAGTGAAGTGCAGTTTCATTGCCTGAGAACAGGCATGTCCCATGTCCTTCTACAGCTGCAGCCCTATTGATTTGTGAGTTGATCACAAAAAATTTCCCCTAGTCCTCACTGACATTTAGGGAAGAGGAAGATCAAGGTGAATTAAGAGTGACTTCTGTGGGAAACTGTGCAAGCCTGAGGGCAAAATGAGGTGTATATGAAAATAGCAGCTCCTTGAAAATGTGGAGAAGCCTTAGCAAGTCTGGAGAGGGAAGAGCAGCCTATCCCAGTGGAATCCTGCAGTGGCCATTTCCATGGAATATTGATCTGACTGTGCCTCCCTCTCTGTGCCCCTGTGTCCTCCAACACTCCTGCATTGCTGTAAGAGACTTCCCTTCGCGTCAAAACCACTCACACTCAATCTGCATGCCTTTAGCATGTCGCTTTCAAACCGCCACTGTCACGCCAGGCAGCTCTAAAAAGTTTCATTCATTTTAGATTCAGGGGCTCTGTGAGGATCACAGAATGTCCTGAGCTGGAAGGAACCCACAAGGATCACAAGGTCCAGCTCCTGGCCCTGCACAGGACACCCCAAGAATCCCACTGTGTCCCTGAGAGGTTTTCCCAAATGCTTCTTGAGCTCTGTCAGGCTGGTGCTGTGACCACTGCCCTGGGGAGCCTGTTCAGTGCCCAACCGCCCTCCGGGTGAGGAACCTTTTATTGATATCCAACATAAACCTCCCCTGACACAGCTGCAGACTCTTCCCTCAGGTTCTGGCACTAAAACAGCAAACACATCACGTGCTGTATTATTTCCTTCTCTTTCCATTTTTCCACTCTTTATTAAGTGCTATAAATACATCGATACACATCCATCAATTCTGTAATCCCAGTACATCCAGACAGAGAGGCAAGAGATGAAATACCACTGGGTAACACATTGTGAAGATTCTCTCATCATCTCCTTTCTGCTCACGCATCATTTTGCTGTGACTACATGCAAAAGTCCAAACTTTTTCTTCCTGCCTGGCTAAAACTGCATTTCTTCCTCTCCTCATGGAAGAGCTTAGAGCTTGTATATTTTTGCAATCAGTGTTTCATCAGGGATACTTTGATATCCCTTTGCAAGACACCGAGGTTTCAGGAATATATCACAAATCTTTTTTAGCCCTAGGCAATTTCTCATGTCTCAGGTGTAACCTTATGACTAAACTGTGTGTAGTGAAGTGTTTTTAGCTAAATTGGAGAGGTTTCTGCTGTGTGCTAGAGATAATTTTCCTTTTCTCACTTACATTCCCAGTGCCTTATCCAAAGACTGTTAGTGTCAGAGAGTCTTGCCCTAAACCCTTTCCTTCATGCACTCTTCCTTCAGTGAGCTTGCATGGAGAAGGCAGTAATGAAAGCCTGGATTCAGCAAATCCCTTATGTGTGTCTTAACAGCTTTGCTGAATAGGGATGGACTTTAGAACCTACTAAAAGTGAAGTATTTCCTCTGCAGAAGGAGAAAATAGTGCTGAGACACACATAATTTGCTAACAATCTGAATTTTAGGAAGGCACATCTGCATATTTATATCCACAGAAACTGAGCTGAGTTAGTCTCGTGTATGACCTGTCAATGTTCATTGATAGGGCAGAGAGCTGGAAAGAGAGAGATCTCCAGCACTGGTGGTGAAATATTTAGCTTCTGCAAATCCTTCTGCTTAAGTGTTAATATTTCTTTGGTGAAAAGAATGTGTTACTTTCCTCCTCCATTTACTGCACTTTTGCCTAAGTTTGTGGCACCAGATGATGACTGTCCCAACAAAGGTAATGTTTTGCCCCTATTTCTGTTAGCACAGACAGTACAAACATCAAATGCCTCATCCACGCAGCAATTTTTGTGGCTGTGATTTGCTGCCCCAAAGAGGAATTACCTCTCTCATCTATCACTTAGGTTAGAGCAGTTCACTCGCTAGTTCTCTGCTGCTAATTAATAACAATTGACATCAATAGCCCATCAACTAGCTGAGATCCTCTTGCAGTGTTTAAAAGAGCTGTCCCTGCAGGTTTGACTTCTTACCTTCCTGAACTGAGTGCTAGGCTTTCTTTTTTAATTATTTTGGGTAGGGAAATCAGAATTTTCCCAGTCAAGATGGGGTAATAACCGCAGGTGAGTCTTAAGTCATGGAAATATAAAAGTTCCTGTTGGCAAAGCCCTGAAGTGTCTCAAGAACCCGCTGGAGAGTGAGCCAGCCCTCCCTCATCAGAGCTCAGCAGAGAGGGGAGTGAACCAAGGATATTGAAAAGACCCCACAGAGGTGACAAGGGAAGAGATGACTGAGAAGGACAGTGAAATCCCAATTTCACAGCAAGACCAGTTCCCATTCCCTCCTGTTTACCAAAAGGTGCCTGGTCCTTTATAAATTATCCCTGACAGGAATATTCTCCCACATCCTCACAGAAATTAGACTGAAAATCATATTCTTAACATTGTTAACAATGAATGTCAAACTTTAGAGGCTGATGACAAAGACAGTATTAGTTTATGCCCTCTGCACTGTGCAGGCTCATTTAATTCAGATGTTCTTTGATACTTTTAATTGCTCCTTTATGAAAGAGGATGTTACAGAACTGTCTATCCCCACCACGCTGTTCACCATTTATCGACCCAGAGTGTCTCCTCTGGTTGTCATTTCCTTCTCTGCACTGAAGTCACCTCTCCCCATCTGTATTGAGGCTCTCAGCTCACTTGAGGCAGAAAGAATATTGAGACACACCTAGGAACTCTGGAGAATTGCAAATTTTAGTATTATAATATATTTCCTTCAGTGCAAATTTTTAGCTAGACCCCTGAGCAACCTGGTCTGACCTCAGAGCTGGCCCTGCTGTGAGTGGGAGGCTGGACTTGAGCTCTCCTGTGGCCTTTTCAAACCTGAATTGTCCTGTGATCTCATGATCCCATTATCTCACCACCTCCTTTGACTGCACCACTGAGGGCTAACAAAAGTTCATGTGTTAATCTTGCTTCAATCTAAAGACAAAACTTCCCTATTTCCCTGCCTGTGTGAGCTCCTGAGTCAGCCTCATTCTCCCTCCTCTTCCATCCACTGCCACCACAGGCAGGAGTTCATGCTCTGCTCCTCTGTTCATACCACATTTGTCATTTATTTGGGGAAATAGTTAGGATATTTTACCCATCAGAAAGATGGGTGTCCCCGGTGGAGAAGTCCTCTGAGGTGACGCTGTGCCCAGTGGGTCTGTGTGCCATCAGTGGGCTTGCCCAGAGAAGCTGTGGCTGCCCCATCCCTGGAAGTGTCCAAGGCCAGGTTGGATGGGGCTTGGAGCAACCTGGGATAGTGGAAGGTGTCTCTACCCATGGCAAGGAGTCAAAAAAAGATGGTCTTTAAGGTCCCTTCCAACCCAAACCATTCTGTGATCCTGTGATTTTGATGCAGAGGAACAACCACAGTCACGTTTGAGAAGAATTCAGATCTCTCTTGTCCAGCAATAACTGGAATGCAGATGTGGTTTGTTCGCGTTGGCTTCAAAATCCACATTTTTTGAAAATGTGGACTCTTATTGAGATAAAGAAAAAAGTTTAAATATCTTCTAATTTAAGGCTAAGATATTGCTGTTGAGGGATCAGTGGTAGAAGGATTTTAGATCAAAGATCAACACATGTCCAGACAGTTTTTTGTAATTTTACTCTTAACAGGTTCTACTAAGCTGTTGGGACTAAAAGGATTCTTCTGGATCACTCAAAGTTTTTCTGTGAATGTCTAAGACCTCCGTCTTTCAAAGTTTTAAACTGTTCCATGGCTTCAAACAGAAAAAGAGCAGGTTTAGATCAGCTAATTGGAAAAATCCCTTCCCTGTGAGAGTGGTAAGGCACTAGCACGGGTTGCCCAGAGAAGCTGTGGCTGCCCCATCCCTGGAAAAGTGTTCAAGGCCAGGTTAGATGGGTCTTGGAACAACCTGAGGTAGTTGAAGGTGTCCCTTCCCATGGCAGAGGGTTGAAACTGGATGAACTTTAAGGTTTTTTGCAACCAAAACCATTCTGTGATTCTTCGCTGTACCTACAACAACAAACATCTGCTTATTTTTTTACTCTGCCTTTGGAGCTGGTGATTTTTGGAACAAATGTCCCTGAGTTTCATCTTTCCTTTTCAGCTCTCCCACGAGGGATAAAAGCTGCCACTGATTTCTCGCCGTGCTCCTATTCCCATTTCACAGCTGGAGAAACTGAGACATTATGGATTGTTTCTCTGCCGGTGGAGCTCCATAGAAATGTAAATGTCTTGCCTAAGACCTGGGAAAGAGTCAGGATCAGTGCCAGGATTTAAACGCTGCTTGTTCTGCACTTCCTCCGTACCCAATTCTCTTCAGACTGTGCTGGGATGAGAGATCCAAATACAAGATCTGGCACATTTAGCTTCTAATTTTTCTCCCCGTGTTTGGATTGTGAGGCAGAGGGAACATGCTCCTGTTCAGAAAACACACTGTCCTCTACTCAGCTTGGGTGAAGCTCAGGGAAAATACTGACCATCATTTGCAGCTGAGGGCAGATCTTCCCTATGGGGTGGCTTGCTGCGATATGAAGTTTCACCCACGATATCACGACTTTATCAGGAGATGCTGAACACCAGCCTGATAAAGTCATGATGCTGAACAGTCTCCCTGAGAGCACAGATTGCTCTGTCGGAGACAGAGAACTTCTTGTCCTCTGAAAAATCTTCAGAGGTGAAGGTGAGGTGACAGGAGTGAGGGCAGGGGGGAAAGATCTACTCTGTGCTTGTGCACATAAAACACACCTGGGGGAAAGCCTGCAGGTGAATATCAGTTGTGTCAGACAACGTGGTGTTGAGGGATTAAAAGATGAGTTTTTGGGTGTTGTAGGCCTGAGACAGACGTGCACAAGGGATTCAGTGCTCAGAGCTGAGTGCTGGAGGCTTTGATTAGCATGTGCTGATTTTCTCAACAATGCTTTATTGCTGGCTGCAAAAGGAATCTTTGCTCGTTTTGCCCCTCTCATGGTTCCTAGCAGACCCTTTGCTCTCCTGGAAGTGGTGAGTCCAAATATCTGTTGGTGTTGAGGAGAGCAACTTTAAATCTCATACAGCACTGAGAGCAAGTTCTTTGAAAAGGCTGCTATCATGTAGGAAAAAACTCAACTTCATCTGCAAGACCAATGTGCGAATGTAGCAGCTACTGTCTCTTTGGCTGACCAATTTTAGGAACTGGCCACAAATCCAGTGAGTTTGAGGAATTACAGTATCACAGAGTTGTTCAGGTTGGAAAAGACCTTTCAGATAATGAATTCAAACCATTGATCTGACTGCCAAACTCAGCACTACACCGTGTCCCCAAGTGCCACATCTAAACATCTTTTAAATCCCCCAGGGATGATGTTTCCACCAGTGTCCTGGGCAGCTGTGACTTTTTGGTCAAACCTTTTAGGGAATTTTTTTTCCTCATACCCAATCTAAACCTCCCCTGGTGCCACTTGAGGCCATTTCCTCTTGTCCATTGCTTCTTACCCGGGAGAAGAGACCAAGCCCCACCTCACTGCAGCCTCCTGGGAGGATAGAGAACAGCACTGCTTGTGCTCCTGATTCCTTAATTAGTCATCCCAAGCCCTTGAAGCCTCTTGATTGTCTTTTTTATTGCCACTTCATTGATGCCTAGCAAAAAAAAAAAAAAAAAGAATCAATAATGGACAATAATCTGAGGGTTGTAGCAGGATAAGAAGTTTTCACATCTTTAGCCCAGACCCCAGGGAGGCAGTGAACTGCCCTAAAAAGTGGGTCTGGTCTGCACACTGGGCATTTTTTTCCCTTCAGAATGGAGTCTTTTCAGCTGCTCTGTCATCTGTACCAAAAATGTGAACCAAAATGCCTTCAGAAAGCTTCAATTTAACAGGGATTGAATTAATTTGATGTCTCAGTCTCAGACAAGAAAGCGCCTGTCCACAATCACTGCAGCTGAAGGAGGTCACACAAAGAGACCCATGCGCTCTCCCCACTGCCCAAAACAGACACAGCTACTCCTGGAGACTCTCCCTCCTATGGTTTCCAGGGATTTGTCTTTCTCAACAAAATTCAGGTGAGACCAGAAGCGTCTCTTTAGTTTTTTTAGCATGGGATGGGGGCAGTGGGGAATGGGAGACTAGTAAGAAGCAAAGTGAAGGATGTCTTGATCAGCAATGATTCAGCAGAATTTCATATTTAATCTTGTTTTGACAGTCTCTATAAAAATCCTGCAAATTGCTGCAAACTTCAGTCCTTCAGCCTGGTTTGATTACTGGGTGCTGTGAGCAGCCCAGACTCAAAAGTCACTCTCTAAGCATCACCCCCTATATTTGGCATGATTCTTTAAAATAGCCCTTAACAATGAAATTTCTGGAGCATTTCAGTTGTCATGCAAGGTATTTCTTCTCATCCTCTTTTCCTTGCTAACTGCATCCAAAAAATGTGAAGTGGGGATGGGAGGGGTGGGCAGAAGGAAATTAAGAGCAAACCTCGTGACTCCTCTGCCTCCCTGATTTCAGCTCATGCTTGTAAATATAAGTCTCAGCACTGGGATGCAAGGAATTTGGGGATTAGGTCCTTCTATCCTGAGTCTATCTGGAGGAAATAAAAAGGAATGCTGCACTTTTGCATGTTGGTGCTGATTGCTTAGGAGGGAGTCACCTCCTACTGAAGTCTGACAGGGCTGAGTCGTGTTCCCTCGGTTGTTTCCCCTTGATGCTCTGTCTAATTTATATCACTGAGAAGGGTTAAGGAAGGTGACTTCAGGTGTTGCCATTAGAAAGTCAAATTGCAAAAATAAAGCATTAAAAATAAATGCTGCAGTGGAATTGCTGAGCCAGGGAATAAAGAGCTTTAAATGCAAACAGGGAACTGGCTGTGCATTTCTCCACCAGTCACCTGTCTCCCTATCTGAGGATTAAGGACTCTGCGTCTTTTAGTCCTGTGTCTTCCCATTCAGCTCCAGGTGCTGCTGAATGTCACAACTTTTTACAGCTCACCTATTAAAATTTAGAGGAACTTCCTTTTATTTGGATGGCAGGAGGAAGATTATTGCTTCTTCTGAGTCACCTCATAGGAGAGACCCAAGGAGAGTCTCTCATAAAAGAGTAGATTTTAAATACAGGTAGACTTCCCTAAATAAACTTCAGGAATTTGATGAATGGGTTTATTTGCTTATTGGGTGGGTCCCCAGCTGTCGGAAATTGTTTTGGATCCACTGACTTCCATGCTGTCAATGAACTGGTATCTGTTTTTGAATGACTTTCAAACTCCTCCAAAGAAAAGCATGAACAGCATTTCTGTCATGCACAGCTTTCCTCTCCCCTGGGTGTTTTTGCAGGAGCACAAGGTATTTTACAGCCACACTCAAACAGATCCTGCCACACTAGATCATCTTTCAATGTTTTCCTGTCCTTGTCCCTCCCTCAAGGTACCATGTTATCCCCTAAATCTCAGGGTGCAGTGGTTCTTCCCTGTGCGTCCCAGTCTTTACCCTGGACCTTTGCTGGGGGATGGGAGGCAATCAGATGGAATATTTTTTAGGATTCCTTCCTGCGGTGTGTTCCTAGGGCTGAGAAGACCTCATGGGATCGCCGTCCTTGCTGCAGGCAGAGGGCAGTCCTGAAGGAATTCAGGGCTGGAATCCGTGCAACACAGAGAAGGTCTGGAGCAGGCTGAGGGGCAAGATGAAAATCTCCAATATCACAGTGGCACCATCATCTCCTAACTGGGGACAGTGCCATATCAGGAGTTTTTACAGCTCTGATGTCCCTAGGGCACCAGTACAACCAGAACATCCCCACCAAACCCATGCAGCTGTTACACCATGCGGAAAACAGTCAAGGCTTCAAATCTAGCTCAGTCAGAGCTCTCTTTTCTTCTTCTGCATCCCTCCACTCCCCCTGAAACTGGTGTTGTTTATTTTACAGCACTCTGTGTGGGAGCGGTGAGGTTTGGGTTAAAGACTATTACATAAATACCTCTTGCTATTCTTTTTTTCTCCCAATTCCTATGGAGTTAGAGCACCTATTGTTGTGTGCCATCAAACAGGCTGCCACAACAGCTTTGGAGGAGCTGTGAGGAGCCAGAGCTTTGTTTCCCAGGTGGGCTTTCTCCGTAGGCGTCGGGACGTCCCCGCGCCGCGGTGGGTTGGGTCGAGTGGGTGGCTGAGTAGATGGCTCTGAACTGAGGGCTCTCTGATGCTTGGTGACCTTCAAAGGAGGTGAGGCAGGACCCCCTCCTCGGAGACCCGGGGTCAGGAGTGCCACAGGAGGGCCACCTGCCTCGGCCACCTTGTTTCTGTCAGCCACCATGATGCTGGCACCCACTGGCTGTGTTGCATTAGCACAGGGATAAATTAATCCTCTCCTCCCGAGCGAGGCTGGAGCTGGGAAGTGGTGCCAGGCTGCCAGCCCTGAGTTATTTAGTGCCTGGTGCGCTGTGTGTCCTCACACCTTCTTTGCTGTTCTGGAAGGCACCAGTGCATTAAGCAGTGGTTTTCCTCAGGCTGCTCAAGCCTCTCTGCTGGACTTGTGTGCCAAATCTGGGGTCACAGGAGCTGCGGGAGGAATTTTCATTTCCCCCTCTCATGCTTGCATTCATCAATGTTGAACATCATTCACAATTGTATTATTGAAAGTGCTTAGCACCTTCTGGTGTTTGCAACAGCCCTGCCCTGTCTTGACCAGCCCAACTGCAGAAATACAGTCTGGTTCTGCCCTGTGATTTCCCCCAGGCGTTGTCTTTATACATCTTTTGTGTACCAAGTCCATGCTATTCGTTTTTCCATCCACTGCAGAGAATGTCCTCCCACTGCCCTGCACACTGGGCATTGCTCTGGATGCAGCCTGGCATTAACATTCAGCTGGCACATCCTACAGCGGCCAGACTCAGCTGCCCAGTTCAGTCTGGTTAGATTTGGGCACCTCTTAGGGTGTTTTGAGACCTGGTAATGTTTAGCCAGGCCCTCCCTAGGTTTTGGGGATGCTCTGCTTCTCACCAGGCAGCCAGACTCAGCTCCATGTTTCATTTTTCCTGGCAGGTTTTTCCATCTTCCAGTCTCAAGGCTTGCCTGGAGATTCTGGCTCTACCTGTGACCCTTGTGTCCTTGAATCCCTGTGCCTCCTTCTCCCGTACAGCCTCCAGATGAGACTGTTCAAGCGGTCCTGGGTTTGTTGATAGTTCTGTATCCAACTCCTGCCTCAAGGAAGCTCACCAAAGGTTACAGTCTTGTGCATCTGAATGGAGCTTTCATGTTAACGTGGCATTTGCAAGATTATCATGATGACAGATTGAGATGTGTTTGGTCTTCTTTTTGGGGATTTTTTGTTTGTTTGTTTGGGTTTTTTTGCTTGTCTCCACCAGTGATTCACCTTCCTGGATCACTTATATTTAACAATGTGGTATCCAGCAAAATGCCTAGAGGAAGCTGGCTGTTAGCCTTTTGTCAGGATGAAAACTGACCTACTTTTAATTTTGGGTAGGTTTTTTGTTTGGTTTTTATTACTTTTTTCTTTCTTTCTTCTTTCTCCTGACCTGCTTTTGCATTTGACATTGCTTTGTACCTCTCTCCATGGTAGTTACCTTCTGTAGTCACCTGAGAAGTGACAACATCACAGACCTCTATAATTTGAAAAAAAATTAAAGCAACTGGTTTGCACTTTCCTTTTCATTTCCACTGAGTTATCAACTTGTTTAAAGAATTGTGAGGGCTAAGTGAGCTGTGGTTTTTCTTACAAGGACCAGGCTATCACAGCCTTGCATGTGCTTTGTTGTTTTGTTCTGTTTTAGCCATTTTACCGTGATGTGTAAGGTTTTATTACTCTATTCATCATTCAAACAGCCAGGACTTTTTGTAAAGCTCAGTTGTTTGTAATTGGCAATCTGCAACAGGGCTTGCTCCTAAACAGGGATTAGATGTTCCTGTTAGTAAGTGTGGGGGATTCTGCAGGTCATTAGGATTTCTTGTCACCCAGGGCAAGGTACTTTTTCCATAACTGGAGGTTTCCAGGGTGAAGATGTCCCTGTCTGAATTTAAGGTTTTAAATAATATTCCACGAAAACACTCTTCTAGAACACAGTTCATCCACTATGATTTTAAACATCTGTTCTATCATGAGCTGACCCATGACCAGCTTCTTTCTTTTAATGTACTGTATAGAATCTCCCGTTGTTTATCTCAAAAGCTCAAACATACATCCATAATCAGTGATACCTGTAGGCTGCTTCTTCACCAGACTGTTTGGACAAAATACTATTTTGTGGGTTTTTTTTTTCCTTTTTCTTTGAGTGGCAGTGATGCATCCCAGCTTCTGTCACCCCAATGACTTAGAGCACTTCCTCCCTTTGTGTCTGAGTCGGGAAGATTTTTGTCACTGAACTTTTTAAATTTGAGCTTGCATCTATAGAATCATAAAAAACAGAGAATAATGAAAAAGTTTGGGTTGGAAGGGATGTTAAAGATCATTTAATTCCAACCCGCCCCCGCCCCACAGAAGAATGCCACCCTCTAGACCAGGTTACTCAGAGCCCTGTCCAACTTGACCTTGAACAGGTCCAGGGATGGGGCACCCCTGGAAGTATTCAAGGAAATAACAAGTATTTGTTTTTCAGAGACCATTCTTGACCTACTTGTTTTCTGCTTCCTCTTCAGAGTATGGCATAACCAGATGGTTTCTAGGGCGGCTTCTAACCCAAACCTTTCTGTGATTCAATTCTCTTGATAATAACAGACTGATGATGCTGTGAGTAAATGCATTTGTAAGCCATCAGTCAGGATAATGAAATCAAAGAGAAATAATGTCCTGATTTTGATGTGTATTTTTAATTGAATAGATGAAAAGCCTTCCATTTAAGCATGCCAGGGTTATCTAAGTAATATTCTGGCACATTGCCCTTTTTCACCAACGTGACTGTACATTCCAGCAACAAAAAGGGGAAAAAATCGATTCCATTGGAAGAAAATCCCAGTAATTGAAACTCATGTTAATTGCAGATCAGAAGAAGAAAATTGGTTTTTACTATTTCGTAAAACTAAGTGACAATGTGAGTAAGAGAATGGTTGGCCTGTGCCAAGATGAAATTTTTCTCTTGGTCTTGGAGAATGATGCAAGACCTGCTTTGATATGACCTTGCAAACCAGTGACAGTATCTCGAACCAGGCCAACATTTCTGGTGCTGGCAAAACATTATTTTTATTCTAGAGGGGAAGCCATGTGAGAAAAGGATCAGGCAGCTTGGTCTGTTCAGCCTGGAGAAAAAGAGTCTGAGGGGAGACCTCACTGCAGTCACAATTTCCTTGTGAGGGGGAGAGGAGGGGCAGGCGCTGATTTCTGCTCTGTGGTGACAGTGACAGGACCTGAGGGAAAGCCCTGAAGCTGTGTCAGGAGAGGTTTCAGCTGGATGTTAACAAAAGATTCTTCACCCAGAGGGTGATTGGGCACTGGAACAAGCTCCTGCGAAGTTTTTCTTGCTGAGTAAAAGTCTCCTTGCTGGAACAATTTGTAAGCTGGGAATTGCCATTAAGGCATGAGAAAATTCAGCCTGAGACCCTAAAAATTCTCCTTGGAGGGTCATGGATAGGCCAATGTGGGGGTCAGTCTCTTCTCCAAAGTAACAAATGAACGGGAGGAAATGGCCTCAAGCTATGCCAGGGGAGGTTTAGATCAGATATTAGGGGAAAAACATCCTTCACATAGGGGTTGTCAAGCACTGGAACAGGGAAGTGGTCGTGTCACTATTCCTGGAGCTGTTAAAATGTCTTGATGTGGCACTTGGGGACATGGTTTAGTGGTGGACTTGGAAGTGCTGGGTTAATGGTTGGACTCAATGGTCTTAAAGGTCTTTTCCATCCTAAATGATTCTATGGCTTTATGAAATACAGGTGTTGTAGCAAGAAGGGAACTGTCTCAAGGAGGTCTAAAAAGCATTCTTTGAGTAAAATTTCTGTCCTCCTGTGCTGTGATCTGGACTGTAGCCTATTCTGGTGTGATTTAGGTAATTCTGGATGGCAGGACGATCATGGCAATCCAGAACACAAAGTACCTTCCTTGGAAGATGAACAGTCCAGTTTCAGGGAAATTTTATTCCAGGAGCATTAATGGAGAGTTTTTCAGAGAAAAGGATGAAAAGTCCAATAGTCAAGTGAAATGGCAGCTGCACTCTCCTGAATTTTAACTTCTCCTTGCTAACATGCTTCACATTAGGGGATTATTATGGGATTATAATGTCTGTGTGTTAAAGGGGAGAGGAGATCCTCGGCCTTCGTTGCACTCATCTAACTCCCCTTTCTTCTGGAAATAAAGGAGAAGATAGGGGAAGGGAGTGAGGGCAAAGAAAAGGAAAAGAAGGAAATTAATATTGGAATGAAGCCTTGAAATTGGCAGCTGTCAGCAGCCCCCAGGACAAGTGATAAAATGCTGCATTAAAGTAGCTGCAGTGTGAAATGCCACTGACAGAATAACGAGGATGGGAGATCACTTTATAAATGTGCTCACCAGGATAAACAGATGTGACTGAGGGCAACTCCACTTGGTCACTAAACTCCTGAAAGGGCAAAATTTATTGCAGTCTATTCTCTGTTAAAAAAAAAAAAAAGAAAAAAAAAAAGAAAAAGAAAAAACTCAGTGAAAAGGTACAAACCTAAACTCAAAGAGGCTTCAGACAGAGGTGAGGGTTCAGTGCACTTGTAAGGGTGGGAATCAGGGCAGAAACACTCTCCTGTAATAAACCATTTTGAGCACCCAATAAATCAAAATGTGGCAGGGTGTGATGATGCTGAGGAAGGGATGGGGCTGGTTCCTGGTATTTCACACTTTCCAAAGGCATGAGCCACTCCATAGGCATAGCCTGGGGTCCTTCACGGGCAAAATATGCAAAGGGATGTTAGTTCAGTTTTCTGCTGAGCTGAGGCTGGCTGGACATGATGGTGGCCCAAATTTACAGGATCAAGGAGCCTTTGGACAACGCTCTCAAGCACATGGTGTGACTCTTGGAGCTGTCCTGTGCAGGGCCAGGAGTTGGATTCGATGATCCTGATGGGTCTTTTCCAACTCAGGATGTTCTATGATTCTATGATTCTGTGTTTTTTGGGTTTGGTTGTGGTAACTGAAACTTTATTCCACTTCTGTTTAGAATTGCTTCCTCATATTACCAACTAAAGAAATGCTGCTGTTGTGGTTGGTAACGACTGGACAGAGAGGGAAACCCATCAGTTTATGCCAAAGAGTCATCAAACAGTGAAAATTTATTGTCACCAGACAAAACCCCCAAAAATGGCTGTTTCCCCTTGCTTTTAGAAGTGTTTGAATCAGTGACTTTTCAGCATTGTTCATTAAGGCCTGATAAAAGTATTTTGATATTACTGAGTACTAATAAAATTCAAATATATGTGTGGCCTCAAGTTGCACCAGAGGAGGTTCAGGTTGGATATTAGAAAAAATTCCTCAATGAAAGAGTGATCAGACATTGGAACAAGCTTTCCAGGGAAGTGATGGAGTCACCATCCCTGGAAATGTTAAAAAAAAAAAAAAAAAAAGTGG
>WBMY01014171.1:197170-212028 GCA_013397315.1 Donacobius atricapilla
AAAAAAAAAAAAGTGGACATGGCATTCCATGATGTAGTTTTGGGGACATGGAGGTATTTGGTCATAGATTGAACCTGATGGCCTTGGAGGTTTTTTCCAGCCTTAAAGATCTTACAATTCTATATCGTACTCCATGACAAATCATGACATGAGGCGTAAAGTCCTCTGTGCTGGAAAACTATTTATTTTGCCAATCTGCAATTCCTTGAATGAAAAAAGCAGTGAATTACCTGCGGTGTTAACAGTAAGCAGCAGCCTCTTCAAGGTATGTTCAGTCTGAAAGCAGCTCCCCAATTCCTCCAATTCTCACCCCACCCCTTAGATCCATCCAGCTTTCCCAGGGCTTCATCCTTTGAGCCAGAGACACCATGAGCTGGGAATGAGCTGAGCCATCCCCCCTTCAGGTCTAGACTCTCACCTGCCTCATTTGCAAATTAAAACAAAATTAAAATAGCCCATTGAAAGCTAATCTGAACTTAGGGAGCACAAGCTGAGCATGATTGAATATAAATGCTTAAAACTTTCTAATAAACCGGGGAGCTGAATCCAAACTCTCTTAAATTAGCATTTCCCTGGGGAGGGGGCAATACAGGTGGGAAGGGAGGCAGGACAACTCACTCCTCTGCTGAGTGGCTGGTGGGTTTAGAAGTGCAGGAGTGTCTGCTCTGTCACTGTAGATGTGCTTGATGGTTTCCAAATGCAGCCCTGGGGACGGGGGCCGGCCGTGGTTTGTTGTCACACACAGCTGATAGATGGCACACTGTTGTCAGGATTCCCTGCTGCAGATGCCATTGTTCCTTGCCGAAGGGGAGACTGCTGCTGTCTCTGATTGTTATCTGCTGCAGCTTAATGGCAGAAAATGTCGTTGTGGCTATTGATAAGTTGGTTAAAGCTTATTGAGCTTCACTTTTTTTTTTTTTTTTTTTTTTTTTTGTGGACGAGGGTGTTTAACAGAGCAGAGATTTGCTGAATTTGTCTTAACTGGGAAAGGCTGAGGGAGAGGTGCATGATTTAATCAGTTTAGTGACTGGAGCTGATGGGAAGCTTGTGGCTGCATTCTGAAACAGTCCCTCTCTCTCTCTGATTTTCAGGTTTGTATTGATTGCATTGAATATTAGACAAGTGGAGTTAAGAGCAATCTTTAAACATCATCAAATCCTTTTCTCGGCTCTAAGACGGGATCAACAACCCGAATCATTAACTTCTTATATAGATGTCTCCTGTTGCAGTTTCAGTCCATGAATTTCTGCCATATGGAGAGGGAATGTGGAGAACAGGTTATTCCCTTCCTATTTGCAACAGTTCCTCTTGTCAGAAAAGCATTATCACGCCTGTTGTGTCTCCCCCACCCCTCCAACCCCACACATCCTGCTTTTTCTACATTGAAAACCACACTAATTCCTATTTTTCCTATCAGTCTGTGTTTCTAACACTTTTGATCATTCCCATGGCTTTTCTCTGAGCTGTCTCCAGGTGGTCCCCCTGAGATTTGTTGCTCAAAATTGGACACAATATTTTATCTCACAAGTGCTAGCTTTGTCCCCAGCACCCCTCAGCACCTTTGCTTGTTTGTTTATTTCCTTTTTGAGGATTTCTGCCTAGGAAATTACCAACTACTCTTTATGTCTAACTGTAGGACTTTGTATTTTCATTATTTGGCTTCACCTTTGTTTCCTTACAGAGTTACCCCATTTTAACAAGATCCCTTTGAATTCTAATCCTTCTGATCATACCTTCTGAGAGGCTCAAAATATTTCTGAGCTTCACTGCACCTCCTTATTTTTGAGCTATCCTTTCTATGCCATCACCTAAACCATTTCTGAAAAATGTTGGTTTGTCCTGGATCCAGGAAAACCACATGAACTCAAGGTATCATAAAATCCTCTCCCTCACCTGCTGCTCACTCTGTTTTTGGTGCAGTCCAGGACATGGGTGGCTTTCTGGGCTTCAAGTGCACATGGCCAGCTCATGTCAGTTTTTTATCCACCAGCTATTCCCACCTCCTTCTCTGCAAGACTGCCCCCATTCCATCTCCCAGCCTGTTCAGATTCTGGGGATTTTCTCAGTCTGGGAGCAGAGCCTTGTATTTGTCCTTGTTGAACTTGGTGATGTTGAAATCCTTTCTGTGCATCCTTACAGTCCACCACCAAAGAGAATTTACTGATGAACAAATAGTTTTAAACTATGATTTCTGAGCCAGTTTTACAGTATTTTCACCTAGACTTTGTTTGCTCTACTTGTGTATTTGTCATCTGCTGCTTTTCTCCCTCCTCAGGTGTTTCCCTGCCCTAGAAAGGCACCAGGTAACTTTAATAAATGCACACTTCTTGCAGCTCATTCTTCTGCTGTGTTTTGTGCAACAAGAAATCATACACTGGATTATTTCCCCCATCGTCTGTTCAACTGCGGCTGCACAGGGCTGGCATTAAGATATCTGGCCTCTAATTCCCAGACTTTTGGATTTTGAACTGCTCAGATACTCACTTATCTCTCTTCTGATTCCCCATGAATTTTCAGTTTATGGCTCTGAGGTTGTCTCACTATTTATCTAAAAATTTCACCTTGGTATTTATGAGTTCCAGGCACTTTGAAAATACCTAACCCTTAATCTGGGCTCCACAATCCTAGTGTTGGCTCCCCATTGACTCTGAAGTGAGCCAGGGTGAATGGCTGAGCAGTAAATGTAGAATATATCAGCATATAATTTATCAACTCTACTTTATAAATAATTCCTCCTTCCTCCAGAGATTAAAATGACCCAGACTTTGTTCTCTGAGAGCATCGCCCCCATCTGCCAGTGACACATAAGCAAAACTGTCAAAGTAAAGTGACTGATTAATTGTTTAAATTATATCTCCTTTGATCAGAGAATGAGCTGCTTGTTGTTCAGACCTGTGATTTTAATTACTGTATGGAATTGCAATCCACAATTTTGATCGGAGAACGGACACAGGATTTCTGGATTTGGGGTGGCAGACAGCAGCTGGTACTGTACTGTTTGTGCGAATGTAAGAGCCCCAGTGCCCACATGAGCATGAGCAACAAACAGGAGGAGCTGGAAGCCATTGTGCCACTGGAAAACTGTGATTGGAGATGGGTGGGATGACTCTGATGCCTTGGGAAGGCTGAGCTGAAACAGAGACTGGACAGAGCTAGAGAATAAAGTAGATATTTATTGAAAGGCTTTTAGGGTACACCTTGGGCAGGACAAGAGCCTGGCCAGGGCTACACCCAAGGCAGACACAAAATGGTCACAAAATGGACAACTGGTCACCAGGTCTCACACTTCTATAAGTTTTGGTCAGTTTGCATATTGGAGTTTAAGTGTCCAATTACAGCTTCAGGTTGTGAGGCCTCATCCTTCTTGTTTTCTCTCTTCAGTCCACCGTTGTTTGTGCTTTTGGGCCTCAAACTTGTACTCATTGTCCTTGGTCTTCAGCAGGAAAAGGATTTGTTTTGTCTGCCTACTCTGTGAAGAGAGCTGACTGACACTTAATGTGAGCTCAGAACTGCACCCCTAGGCAGCACAGAATCTGGAAAACATGAAAGCTGAAACTTAAGGCATCAACTTGCACAACCAGAGTTCTGCAATGGATCACTGTAAGCTCTTCAGAAGGGACAGCAAGGGAGGAGAGGCAGTGCGGTAACCCTTGTGTCAGTGGGGCTGAGCATTTATGGGTCAGGGTATTGGGGAAGGCCAGCAAAGCAGATATCCTGGTGGGAGTCTGTTATAGACCACCCAGCCAGGATGAAGGGATGGATAAATTGCTCTAGAAGTACCTGGGAGAAGCCTCATGATTGCTGGCCTTTGTTCCCATGAAGGAATTCAATTTAACCAGGTGTCTGCTGGAAATACAACACAGCAAAGAGGAAACAGTCCAGGATGCTCCTGGAGCGTGTAGAAGATAAATTCCTGACACAACTGGTGGGTGAGCCAACTAAAGAAGCTGAGCCACTGGACCTGTTGGATACTTTTAACCAGAAATTGGAAATTTTCAACTGGATACTGAGCACAGACAATTGGAAAATAAAGTGAACTGTCACACAGCCTTTAGTGTCTGCCTGAGATGCTGGCACCTTCTGTATGATAAGAAGGTGTGTGAGAAATGAGAGCATTTGGCCTGCTTTTTTCTATTAGAAATTTGGAGGTGATCCAGAAGGAAATAAATGAGGAAGAAGTATTAAGTATAATTTATGAAGAGAGATTACAGGAATTTACCAATTGCAGGCTCAGAAAGTGCAGCAGTGATTAGTTGAGCCATGATGACTGTGTAAAAATACTTGATGTGTAATAGCATTGAAAAAAGAGTAGAATAATTTAAAATATTAAGGTTGAAGGTAGTAACAAATTACCAAGTAGTAACTAAAGACAGAGAGAAATAAATTAAACATTAGGAAAAAAAAAATCCTTGAACAATGAGATGAATATTTTTAAAATAGCCTCTTGTGTATAGAATGGAGAATAAAAACATGTGAGGGTGTTTGGGAGAGTCAGCTTGCAGGAGGTGATACCCATCAACCTTTCTTTTCTGAGCCTTTTAGCTGAAGTTGTAATTAATTTCCCCTCAGATACCTTAACTCAGTATTTTTGCCTTTTAGATAACCTGCATTATTGACTGAAAATATGGAAGAAAAGTGTCAGTAGCAAAGTCTGCAGTCCACAGAGCCAAAATCTGGAAGAGCCTACAAAGGCCATAGCATTTGACATCGAAATGCACAGAGAAATGTAGAGCAGAGAGAGGTGTGGGGTTTTTTTTTAATTGTACGGAACGTGTACCTTCTTCTTGCCCAATTTGTCCCATTAAGGAGAAGGTGAACCTTGGGCAGAAGTTGGATATGGAATTACTCACAGAGCTGGTGCTCTTTGAGCACTTGGTGGCCCGAACAGCCATACTCCTTTTTTTTGGCTGTGCCTCTTCAGTCCCCTGAAGGAAAAGATCTCTCCCCTTGAGAGACCCCACCTGCAGCTCTGGGACCCCCAACGCAAGAGAGATCTTGACTTCTTCAAACAAGTCCGGAGGAGGCCACTAAGCTGATCAAAGGGCTGGAGAACCTCTGCTCTGGAGCTGGGCTGGAAGAGCTGGGGGTGTTCAGCCTGGGGAAGAAAAGGCTGCAGGGAGAGCCCAGAGCCCCTTCCAGTGCCTGAAGGGGCTCCAGGAGAGCTGGAGAGAGATTTGGGACAGGGGCCAGAGTGACAGGAGAAGGGGTGATGGCTTTGAGCTGAAGGAGGGTAGGTTTAGTTCACATATTAGGAGGAAATTCCTTCCTACAGGAGGAAGTGAAGCACTGCAAGAGGTTTTCCAGAGAAGCTGCGAGTGCTCCATCTGTGGAGGTGCTCAGGGTCACGCTGGGCTGGGCTTTGATTAGACTGGTCTAGGTGCCCTGCCCATGGCAGGAGGTTGGAACCAGATGGTCTGTGAGGTCTCTTCCAGCCCAAACCCTTCGATGATTTTATGATTCTGACCTTCAGTGACCTCTGTAAGAGATTGTGAATCCCTTCCTCTCTTCCACCAAACCCATGAACTCCATTTGAAATAAGGACTGGGTTGTCTCCAAACTCTGTGCAGGGTACAGCAGCCTCAGCCATTTCTAAACAGAGGATTGGCAGCATAGCAGTGAGTTGTAAAAAGATGCTGTGTGTTTCCCTTGACCCTTTGTCTTTTTTCCTTTCAGTTAAAGTTAGATGTTCATTTTTAATTTGTCAAGAATAAATAGTGCACCTAAGTGAATCACTCTGTTGATAGCTGCAGATCAGGCTCTGCAGTTGGCATTTTATTTAAGTAAAAGAATTGAGCAGCAATTGATAATAAGTGACATCTTAAGATTGCTCTAATTGCTTGGCTTCCCAGAACACTCCTAAAAAGAAAATTAATTCCTCCATTGTATTTTTTTTTTTTCTGGCTGCATGACCCTCATGGAAATAAATCCAGAGTGGAGAATTAATAGTGCTGCAAACAAAGTGTATAAAGTGTTGAAGTTTTTGTCATAATCTTTGCACAGTTTCTATTTTTGAAGATAACATACCACCTGCAATAAACTGCCTTTCCTGGGGCTGGTATCAGTCAGGGTGATAGATTACAACTTCTTCCCTCACTTCTGCTCTTAGTTTATACATTGCAGCCTGGGGCAGGAAGCAGGAGATGCTAAAGGAAAAGTCAGCACGGAACAAACTAAGTTTGGAGTTTGCTGACGGATTTCTGTATCTTTGGTGACTTGGTACTTCTGAGCAGCTGCAAAAAAGTGGAGCTGTAAATACTAAATGCATTAAATTTTCTTTTTTTAAAAAAGACTAAGTATCCCCAACAAACATTTTTATTGCATATAAAAAATAATAACTTTTTTTCCATAGGTTACTGTAAGAACTAGTATATCTCAATTTTTGCAGTTTGCTACTGTAGATACCAATGGCTCCTTAGAGCTGTTGGGGAGCAAAATAAATGTACAGTGCAGACAAATAGTTCCTGTTGGACAGGTACCCACCACATGAAACACTCTGTGACAATTGCATCAAGTCACTGTGGTTATTGCCCAGCTCTTGCAGAAAGAAAAGGGGTCTATTGCTCATAAAAGCCTTTTCTTGGACCTGGCTGTGGATTATTATTGGTAGATAATTCTGCTCTGGTTTGTGTGCCTTTTATGTTTACCTTTTGTATTGTATTTAATTTTTGCTTTTGGGATGTCAGGCCAGCAAATTTCACGAACCCTAAGCTGCAATGTATATTTGAAATACAAATGGATATCCTCTATTGGGAGAACCTTCATCTTCACTGAGTATTATAATTCCTGGTCTACAAAGGCCACCATGTCAGGCATTTCATTATCTCTGTTCATTTTGGGTCCTCCATGTAATTACTTTTGTGCCATTTGATTAGCCTATATACATGTGTGAATTAACTCAGAAGGAACTTCTGAATTCAACTCCAGGGAGCTGGAAAAGGTGAGAAGGCAGAAAATCCCACACAAACTTTTCTAGCATATCAGAAAACAGAAGCAATATTTCTGATCCGTGAGTCTCTTTCATATCCAGCCCAAGGGTTTATTGGAAAAGCAAGGATATTAATCTTTCTTTAGTGGTAAAGTAGGTAGAAACTTGGCTCTAGGAGAGCAAAAGTTTGGGTTTGTAGTGTGGGTGCAGAAACTTTTTTTTGCAACCATGAGAAAATAAATCGTAGAATCATAGATTGGTTTCGGTTGGGACCTCAAAGATCACCCGGTTCCAACCTCAGTGCCATGGATCAGGTTGCTGGGAGTTATTGCTTCCAAATATTCATTGTAACATCCCAGAGTCTTGTTCCAGCTGCGCTAACAAGGTACAGGAATGTCAGACATTCAGTAAAGAGAAATAAAATTGCAGCACATTCCCATTTGGAGAGCAGGACTGATGTTCACTCTGGAGAGTAATGAAGTCACTTCCCTTTTCATTTCCTTTGTTTGTGGATCTCCCTTCCTCTTTCACTCTTCGTTGACTTTATGAGTGTCTGGTGGAAGAGGAGAGTGGTGGGGATTAATGAAGAGCAGGACACTACAAAATACATAAATTCACTCTTCTCCAACGGGGGTGATTTTTGACACATTCTCCATTTGCTCTGCCCCTCGAATTTGTAGCATAATTCTTCTGTTTTCCACACCCCTCTGTCCCTCTTCTCCACTCTTGTGAAGCGCCACCTGGAGCCCTGATTCCAGCTCTGGAGTGTCCAAGGCCAGGTTAGAAGGGGCTTGGAGCAACCTGGTCCAGTGGAAGGTGTCCCTGCCCATGGCAGGGGGTGGAACTTGATGATCTTTAAGGTCCTTTCAAACCCAAACTATTCTGTGACTTTATGATTCTGATTTCATGATAACACAACTGTTGCATTTCAGTTTTCTGATGTGATCCGCTCCTGCTGACATCACTCCTGCTCCCCCTGATATCAAAACTATCACGGCATTAATTTTAAGATAAAATGGAATCAACACAGCCCTTTTTTTTTTTTTTCCCTAATTAAAACTAAGCAAGGCAAACAAATTTTTATTTAATTTTTTGTTTACTTGCCTGTTATCAGATCATATCAGTGTTCATGCTTATTTTACACCAGCATGTTTAGCCAGGAAAAAGAAGCCTGAGATTTAAGGTCTGTTTTCTGCTACTGTAGACAGAAATAGGCTATGTTTATATCTCTGCAATCTGCTGAGCCTCAAATGTTCACTTAACACCTGGTGTATGTTCAGGGCAAGTTAATCTTAAAATTATTGGTGTCTGTCTATATACAGTGGCTGTTTGTACAGGTGGGAGTGTTTGTGGTACATGAGAGTACGTGTGTTTATTGCCTGTATAAATACCCACATGCACATCCATACACGAATTCACAGACCTTTACAAACTGATGAATTTAAGTGAAACTCGGGGTGTTAATTAATTTGAAGATCAGAATCAAAGTCGGTAAAAAAGAATGCTTTATGTGATCTTTGATCCTTTGTTATATTTCCCAAATATAAAGTGATAAATAGTTCATGCCTTCTCACCAAAGTGTGTGTGTGTGTGTCTGTGTGACGAACAGCGTCAGACCCGGGTTAGAGAAGTTTCTGGGGGAATCTCTGCCTTGAGAGGGACCCCACAGTGGAGCTGGGGAAGAGTGTGAGGAGTAAGAAATGTGTGATAAACTGACCACAGCCCCCACTCCCTATTCCCCTGTGCCACAGCAGTGGAGGAGGGAGAGAACATGGAAGTGAAGTCCAGGAAGAAGGGAAGGTTGGGTAGAATTGTTTTAAGATTTAATTTTATTTTTCATTACCCTACTCTGATTTTGACTGGTAACAAATGAAACTGATTTACCCAAATCAAGTCTGTTTTGCCCGTGACAGTAACTGATGACTGACCTCTCCCTGTCCTTATCTCACCTCAAGAGCCTTTTGTTACATTTCCTCCCTCTTCTCCAGCTGAGGAGGGGAGTGACGGAGCAGCTTTGGTGGGCCATGTGATGTCCAGCCAGGGGCAGAATGAATAAAATACCAGCTGGCAGCTTGCAGGATCTCTGTGCTCATCCCTGCTGAGGTGCCCTCAGCTGTCTCCGACGAGCTCGAGGCATCTCACCTCCCCGGGCGCCTCTGTTTGGATTTGGTGGGCAGGAACCCCTTTCTTGTTGTGTTTCCTGAGCTGCTGTCTCCAGGTAGATGCAGGGCTGGCATCCTGAAGCTCAGCATGACTGCTTTAATTATGCAGCACAGTTCTACACTCCCTGAGATGACACAGACCTCTAAGACAGCAGAAGAGAGAGGAAATGCACACAGGCAAGAGAGGGAGAGAGAAACTCCACACTCTGGCTGTTGTTGAGTCCCAGAGGAGATCTAACTCAGTCTGTAATTGCTGTTCTGGATGGCTTCTGCCCTCCAAACAATTTTCTTCTGGTCTGTTGTTGCTTAGGCTGAATCAGGTTGATTTATTGAATGTCATTTTTTTTCTCCCCAGCCATAGACAAGAGAAAAATATTTGTTGAAAGGCTGTTGCAGCAAGATTTAGTTTCTGCCTATCTTGCATCAGAAGCTTGCTCATGTTTTATATTATTTTTTTCCCTTTTCCTTTCCTTCCCCTGTCTCTTAGAGAGGAATGAGGACAGACAAACACCATGCTCTGATTTGTTTTTCTGTGTCCATACGTGGTGGACCACAGGGTAGGAGATGCCCCACGGCTGATGCAGATGGGACAACACACAAGGAACATCTCAGCATCTCCTTGGTAAAACATGACAGGCACTACAAAGAGCTGCTGGTTGATATCTTTTTCTTTGCTCCTTTATTTTATTCCCCCAAAGATAACAAGCACAAGGGTTTTGTTTTTCTTTATTGTGTTTTGGAGTGCTTCCACATGCAGAAATAGGCTTTATAGGACATCTTTCAGGATCTCCTTGAGGTTTATTTTATAGCTCTCCTGGCTGCTTGCTGCAGAGTAGATGACGGCTCAGAATGTGACATCGCTTGTAAAAATTCAGCAGCTCCTGAATATTGAGGCAGCAATTAATTTAAATGCTAATTTATAGTCCTTTAAAAAAATGGATGGCTGGTTTGTGAATAAACACAAAGGCACATGTGCTAAATAGGATAGACCACTGATACTTTTGATCCCATTTTTATACAAACCTAAGGCAAACATTCCTAGAAATGAGTGTGACTCTTCCCTCGAGGACCTGAGCTGACACTGATAGAGGAAGTTGGGATCTGGCTCCAAGTGAGAGAGGAATTATTGACTGCACAGATTTGTTCTGTGTCCTTCTGAGGAGGGCATGTTCCCCTCTCTGGTTTATTTAACACCATTCCCGTGTCTGGAATACAGCAGTGTCCTTAGGATACCATTAAGAGCAGGGTTATGTTGGAAGTTTTCAGTGTGAATAAATCCTCACCCCACAAAGCATGAGAGTGGAAGAGAGAGGAGGTTTGCTTATTTGCTGTCTTAGAAATACTTTGGTAATGCTCATTCTGTGTGGAAATGGGCTACTGGGATTTGTTGCTCCCACACTGGTAACAACGTCTGGGTTTTATCACCCGACTTGCTCACAAATTAATTTCAAAAATGTTGAAATCTTTATCTTGTTAAAGCAAAAATTGGGAAATTGAAATTTCTGGTTTATCTGCAAAATCATATTTCCAGCCATTTTTGTGTCAGACTTGGAAATTCAATTATTTTCCCAATATCTCAGTATTATGCAGTGGCATTATTCGCTTACTGAGGCAGATTAAGTGACTCAAATAGTCCTGCCATTTTAACCTGGTGCTTTCTGTTAAGAACTTCCCAAACTAATTCCCTAGTGGGAGTCAATCCTCTGGAACTTAAGGGCCTCCAATTCTTTCACATCTCTGGTTTTCTCATCTATCACTTCTCTGCTTTTTTTTTGGCCATCTTTAGCTACTGCCATTTCATTTTATTGTTGACTGGTTTAATTATTTTTGTTCCAGAATGGATGATATTAAATTCTGTTTACTAATCTGAACAATGGATTTCTCCTTTTTGGAGGGGGAAAAAAAAAAAAAAAAAAAAAGGACTTATATGGGACAGTTTAAACCTGTCTCTCTCTCTTGCTGCAGAATTTAGTGAATGAATTGCTGCCAGACAAGAAAGCCTGGTGTTAATTAAAACCCAGGAAGCCCCAGCCTAGTTAGCTGGCAGGGAAACAGAATTTTGGGAATGGTGGTGGCTGCTGCATTCCTGGGTTCTGTGGAGTCAGAGATTTATGAGGAGCTGTATTTCATTGTGAATTCTGCAAAGTGTGTGCAAACATGGGAAACCAAAGGCAATCTGATTTTCCTAACAAACTCTGATGCCTGGCAAGTTCAGAGGTACTTGGGGATGGAGCAGACCTGGCAGGAAGGAGCAGGAGAGTAGCTCCAAGGTATATTCCATTATGGAAGGTCTTTATTTCTGGGTATTTTTCTTTCTTCTATTTCTCCCTTTGTTTTCCTTACATACATCAAGGACTTTGAAACTTCACATTGCCAGGTTAAATTATTCAACAGACTTCTTGCTTCAGGTCAGATTGTTCTTGTGCTCTGTGCTTTATAACTCACCCCTGTTTGTTTTTCCTGAAGTGCAGTAGGCGCAGTTTTTTCCTTCCTCACACTCAGCGCTGGCTCTCACTGATGCATATTTGCTAAACAGTAATTTTAAGTGTTATTGCAACATTATGGGAAGGCTCTATACTCTGCAGCTGCAGATGGATGGTTTCAAGTACCTGAATACAAATGGCAAAGCTGAACCAGCACCGTTCGCACACGACGTTGAATTTTCTTTCTCATTCTGCCCTGCCTCATGTAATATCTGGGGATCATAGACAGCCCAGCTCCTCATGACTAGATTACCTGGGCAGGGTCCTCTAAGAAGTCGATGTATCACCTGTTTTATTCCAGTGGAAATGCTTGGGCTGGTGGGGGCATGTGTAATTCAATGTATTGCAGTAAGCTCTGTCTAAACAAATGCACGTGCAAAAACGTATTTGTGAGTTTTAAGCCACCTTCACTTAAAGTGCTGAAAAAGAAGCACAACAAAATACAGCAGACTGACGTGTAGAAAGGCTTGTGTTTATATTGCAAGGAACAGAAACAAAAAATTATGTCAGTGGCAATTTAGCCAAGAGAGACAAATTAGCATTCTGGGCTTTTTTAGAATTATTTTTTTGTTGTTGTTTATATTTTCCTTAATCATCTTTTGCAAAGCAGTTAAACAAGAGCAGAACAACACGTTAAAGTTAATTTCTAGTTCTTCACATTTTGCTAAACTTTAACTTTCTCTCTTAAAACATTTTTATAGAAAAGCTCAGAAAATGTCCCTTCACAAAAAAAAAAAATAAAGGTCACCACTAATTTCTCCTCATTCCCCAGTAATGATTTACTAACACAGTGCTCAAGTACAATCTCAAATTACTTAAATTTCATTGTTTTGTAAAATATTCTGCAGTATTTACAAGTTAGGACTAATACTATCCATAATTAAAGCTTCATTATGCTTGACGAGTGAAGGAATGAAGTGCATTTCGTGGTGCATTACCCTGTCTTTGGCTGGGGGAATGTTTTTTGCTTTATTATGATTCCTCACAGCTTTTTCAGTCTTTGGTTTTTCCTCCATCTTCAGTTATTCAAAAATCTGGTCTATTCTAGCACTCACAGTGGGAATCCCAGACCTCATTTTAAATTGATGCAGTTTTATTGCATTACGTGTTGAAGTGTTATGCCAGTTATATTCTCATAGCAAACTTCAGTAGGAGGACATGCATTAATTTTGCACCATTTTCTAAATTTGCCAGTAGGAAAATGGAGTTCTTTATAAAAATGTGGTGGAGGCAATTGGATCCTTTGGGATGAACATGAAATCCCAGAGTGGACCAGGCTGGAAGGGACCAGAGAGGGGCCATCTGGTCCCACCTCCCTGCTCAAGCCATCCCAGAACGCAGGCACAGGATTTTGTCCAGACAGCTCTGAAACTTCTCATTATCCTGATCTGATTTCGTTAGTTATAAATTTGATCAATATTTGTCTATTTTGCCCATGATGATATTTTGAGGGTCAGGTCTCCTGGTCCTTATCTCATGAACCCTTCCTTATATTTTCAATCCCCTGTGTATTTATAGAGGGGCGTGGTAGAGCAGGTTTGGTGGGTGCCATGGTCAAACACCACACGGAGTCCCATGGACTTACAGTTTCCTAGATAGAATCCCCATCCTTGGAGGCAGACAAAACCATGGCCCTGAGCACCCTCCTTTAGTTGTCTGCTCTGAGAAGGGCTGTTGGGCTAAATAATTTCCACAGGTTCCTGCCCATTTCAATGTTTCTGTGGTTCTCTGACTTGCAAGGTTGAAAAAAAAAATATACATCCTTTTTTTGGTGTCTTTTTTTCTGCTCTGGTAATGCTGCCTTACCGGTTGTGCATTTAGCAGTGTCTATATTATTATGTCTATTATTGCTAAATTAATTCTTTTTGCAAGAGACAGTGTCATATGATGTCAACATATGCTCACATTTGCTCTTTTATATGGTAAGTGTTCAGAAATTAAGGAAACAAACTCATGAGTAATTTGCTGTGTTTTCACAGAGAAAATTTCAGAGCTGAATGTAGTTGCTTTTTTTTTTTTTAAAGCTACTTGAAAACATAAAAATGAATCTGTTCATCAAACAGCTCTTTCCTTATTGCCCTACCAATAAGGTAATTTCAAATTCAGGGAGTTTTTGATTGTATCTTCATCAGTTTATGAATAGCATCAGATGGATGCTGTGCTGAGAGATGTCCTTTTTCTGTGTAGGAAACAGTCTGGGATGAATGACCTGTGTCACCAACAACTTTTTTAGAAAGAGAAGGGTTTGCTGCTGTTGTTTTTTATTGTTGTTTTTCCTCAGTCCTCCACAATTCTGAAAAGCAGCCATAAAATCTGATCATTCCACTTGTTCCTCTCACAAAGCTTGAGTCAGCTGGCTGACTTAGATCCAGCAAACCATGGCTCTGAGGGAATTTTTTTTTACTATGGGAGCCTTATAACTTTCCCTTTTACTTCTACACAGATGAAGATTTCTGGGTTTGTGTTTTTTCTTTGCCAAGCTGGCCTGTGGAACGTGCCTTTTATGCTTGGATATTCCCCATTCCTCGTTAACGTTAGGATTTCTGTCTTTTCAGAGTGACATGTTGGATGTGAACCAGATCATCAAAGACCTGGCCTCCATGGTGCACGAGCAAGGGGACACAATAGGTAGGTGTCACATGAAAATTATGGGCTTTATTACCCTCTTCCACCATTCCAACGTGATCTTGTCCCTCACGAGCAGCCCTGTGTTGATGCTGTGATTATTTTCCCTGTGTTTTGAGCATTTTGTACATCCAGAGATGTTTGGATCTGACAAGCTGCCCTGTGCAATAAGGTTCTTGTGTTATGGACAGTTTGCTGGTATATTTAGCATAAAATAGAATTCACTGGGAGATGAATCCATTCCCTTCTGACTGCAAAAAGGAAACTGGAGAATATAGAACATTAACTGGAAAGGGATCCAATTTTTTCTTTCTACCTGGAACTGTAATTAGAAAAAAAAAAATAATAATGGCAATTATTATTATGATTATTGATGAAATTAGAGAAAAATTAACCAGCTTTTTGTTTCCAAATAGAATTTTCCTTCCTGTATTGGTTTAGCATAAATGGTAGGAAAAACTAATTGTTAATCCATTTTGGAACTAACAGCTAAGCTGGCCAATCAGGTAAAAGGTGTACATACACCCTCTGGGACACCGCTTAAAAACAGGAATCTTGGGAGACCCGCCCTCTTTCCACTGACTTTTGCCATGAGGTAACATCGCGGCCGGGCCGGGAGGGCCCCGGGCCCAGGGGCCGGCTGGCCCCGGGAGGCCCCGGGAG